>OMNW01009999.1:0-15924 GCA_900303245.1 Selene dorsalis | reverse complement strand
GTGATTCTGTGCTTTAACACACGGGTGTCATAGGTTGTTTCCACGTCACTGGTAGAAATAAAGAACACATTACGAAGCACCAAAGCACATATTCCATCCGTCATTGTTTATGCTCAGCAAACCATGTGTAACTTGAGGTCAAGAACTCTTGACTGCATCTGAAGCAGGACTCTTCAGTTATGAGATGTGAAGTGTGGAGTGGTGCTCTGATGCTCCGGGTGATGGCTGTAGTGATAGCGCTATTTTTAGTCGGCTTCTTCTTGCCCTCATTGTGGCATGGTTTGCGTGTTTGTATGTGTGCATATGTGTGAGCCATGTTTTTTTTATTATTATTATTATTATGCAATGCGGTAGCTGACCTTGGGAAGAGCATGTACCAGAGGGATAGGGAGAGAGCTGAGTAAATGTGTGACCACTTCAACCTCTGTGTCATCCTTGACTGCACAACTAGCCAGCTCACTAGTCACAGAGCAGCTCTCATGAGGACGCCACATTATTAATTCAGCTTATTCATTTCCATTGGTTGTCGGCTCATTTTGTTGCACAGCTACCTGGTGCAAGGTTTTGTATCTTTTGAAATATAGTCAGTATCCTCTCTTTATGTCGGTTCGAACCAGCTTTCCGTACCAACCTTTCCATTGTAACAAGGATCTCATGACTGGAGTTAAAAAGGAAAAACAGGCTGGCAGACAAGCCACCTAAGCTAGTGCCTATTTCTCAGGATGACATTAATATAATAGCACTGGTGCCCAAAACAACTTTGTATTGATTCGCATAACCTTTTAAGCCAATCGATTGCTGCACTCTAACTCAGACCGCTTTGGCATGGGCATGTTTTCAAGCAAGGATTTGTTGCAGTGTTGCATGTTAAATATTGTGTCTCTTGGAGTCATTTCTGCTGATGTGTGTTAAATTCATCTTCATCCAGCCCTTTTTTTCCCCTCCTGCTTATTCATATAACATGTGAAAAACATGTCATCAATCTCCTCTATGATTTATCTTATGAGCCTTCTTCTAAAAGTTTAGAGTTTCTAGAGAAATACTTTGTTATGACATCTGTTGTAATATGCTTTCATCCTTGCCATGGTGACTCATGCTTCCCTGCTTTTCAATAGCCCTATTGCTTCCCAACCTGCTGGTCATGGTGACTCATCCTTAAACACATTCTTGAGATCCACTATTTGCTGATCCTGGAGGGAGTTCATGAGAAACCTGAATGGCCAAAAAGACTGGGGTTGATTGTAATTGTACGGCAAGCTCGCTGCACTTTCTGCTGAAGTGTGGCTGCAGGTGTCAGGGCAACCAGATTTGGAGTTACACAGGGTTCAGCCTTTCATGTGTACCTGCAAAAACATTTTCAGTGCACATGGAAACCTTGGCTGCACCGAACATGACTTGGTAATAGCCCCCACTTAGTTGTTGTTGCTTCTGCTGAAGTACTTGGTTCCTTTTGTTAAACTACAGTGGTCGGGGAAGCATTTAGTTTAAAGCGTCCTGTTTTCCCCCCAAAATTGAGTCTTTAATCTTCCAGTCAATCAGAAAAACATTTGTGCAGTGTGGCTGGTTGGATGTTGAGAGATTTTCAAAAAGCCATTTCACTGCTTTTCACAGTTCAGACCCTCTGATCCAGTTGACCCAACTCAAATGAAAAAATTATAATCATATTCTGCACTGCAGGCTATAAATGAAGCACAATAAATGATTATGTTCCTACTTCCACCATGTTTTCTATATGATGGTCTGGAATCTGCAGCATGACAAATCAACCTTGTCAAATATGCTGCAACTCGAAACTTATGGATTCGAAACACATGGCACACATAGCAGATAGATCATGTGGATAAACACAATGCATTTTTATTCAGGAAATCTAGAGCATTATGTGATGTTAGTTAACGACTTTCGTGTGGATGTTGAGGAATTTAAGGGGACTAGAATGGGTTGATTACAGCAGCACTGCAAGGGAACGCTAACAATGTCTACTTAGCATCTTAACAACAGAAACACAGCCTGTAGCCTGCTTAAGAGCTTTAGCCATCCTAAATCTCTGCGATTATATACATTAACAACAGCTAATCAGGTTATACAACCTACAACTCTCCAGCTCTCCAGAGCACACTGTGACTGAGATCACAACCTCTCGTGTGTCTCTGGAAGGCCAGTGTTTTGTGCCTCTGGACGGAGCTTGGAGCCGCAGAGCAGCAGGAGGAGGTATTGAATCTCCTCCAGAAAAAATAAATAACGCCCTTGTCTGCAAGTGACCGGTGCTCACTCCCAGACTTTCAAGGCGGCTCGAGTTACTGTGGCCCCTGACAGGAGCAGACAGGTTGTGTCTGAGAGAAATACCTTCCCACAGATGACATCATCGTGCGGGAGAGCGAGGCACTAAAGTGAGCCAGGAACGGCTCCGCCACAAAGGCTCAATACTCAATCAAAACCTAAGATCACGTCCTGATCTTTTTCCTCCCAACAAGTTTTACTGCATGATGTTATCTGCGAGAACATTCTGTCTTCTCTCAGAAGGTTTGGCTGCATCTCTGACTTGATCCGGACGCCGATTAGACCGTTATGTGTCCATGAAGAGGAGAACTTCAATCTTGAGTTATTAGTATTCGAGAGGCATGACAACATGACCTTAATTCCCCAGGGTGGCAACGCTCAGAGGGTACACTTCTCCTTTTAATATGTGCTCGCATACACACAGTCTCTTAGAGGAAGAAATAGTGTGATCTAACAAGGCGGCATCAGAGATGAGTCTATTGTGTGGGTTGAAATTAGCTCCCACCACCCTGTTCCCAATGAGGGTGGTCTCCCCTGGGCGCTGTGGATGACATTAAAGGGATTTGTCCGTGAAGATCTGACTCTATTACCACAGATAATGCTCCACTAGACAGCCACAGAGATCAGAGAGAAAAGCGTGTTGCTCACAACTTGTAATCATGTGTATCACAATTATCTAAAATGGCCTCATCTATTCATCTACTTCATCGTCGTTGGATCTAGAGACCCATGGCGGTTTAACTGAGAGCAGAAACGTGTGAGAATTTAATTTTCAAATCTCTACACTGGGCTGACAGTGACGTGTCCCCTATTGACAGATGGATTTAGTGATTTAGAAAAAAGCCCAAATATTGATACCACAGAGGACAGCACCACCTGCTGGATGAGACTGGGTACTGGTGCGTGTTGGGGGGGCGTCGAGAGGGTTGGGGGTCACATACAGATGTGATTACTGAACGCGATGAGATGAGAAATGGGAGCCAGGGACACACATGACAAGTAGATCCAGATGCCGCTCAACGCCATCTCACTCACAGTTACTGTAAATGCACTGAGTGAATGAGTAACCAGAGTGACAGAGCCCAAAGGCTGTAGATGCTGTGGCCTGCAATGAAAGAGCTGTCAGGCTAATCCCTGAGCAAAAAGAGAGAGAGAAAAAAAAAAAATACAGACAGCGCAACAAGATCCCTAAAAGCCCCATGGAGATGGTCTAACAAAGTAGGAAGGTGTCCAAAATTTCCCAGACAAACATGTGTTGAAAATATTTGCAGATTCATTCATGATCTTAATGCTCTCATTCAGCCTCTGACACCCCTCTGTGATATGATGCAATGAGCTGCGCAAACATCCCTGTGAGAATGGACTCTGGACCTCGATGATCAGCAGGCTGTAAACCTCCCAACCACCACCCACCCACATGTTGCCACATATGGGACGCTCTGCACACAAACACACCGTGACTCATCCCGGTGCAGGAAAGGATCCACCCATGTCGCACGGTATCTTTATACCCTGTGCACAGCACCTGACCCTGCGCTCGGCCCACCGCTGCTCCCCTCGTCCTCATATCCTAATGCTGTTTGGAATGCGTTGCCGAGCAACGGTCTCCGTAAACACAGCACCTGGCAACTCTGACAGGAAACCTCCACAGCTCTGTGGAAAATTAGATGCCATTACTGAGTGCACACCCATTTGTTCAGATAACTCGATATCTGTGAGTGATTTCATTCTCTGTCACTCTCCATTCTTTTGTTTCTACTGTAAAACAATACCTGCCTTGTAATTATGTATATTTTTTATAAGTGCTGTGATTTTCAAAACAATCAACGATCTAATCTCTATGTGTTGGTTCATGAACTCCCAATATCAACTCCCATTCCTCCTCATTACTATAAGCAGCCTTTCACCAATTAACTCCCTCTCGTATTTGCATTGCAGAGGTGGCCAAGAAAGTGCCATTACTGGTCCTGGATGCTGTTTACTCTGTCCCATCAATTTCCTGCTATTGTTGGCAGTTGAGCTGAAGCCCCAGTATTGATCCCTCACCCTGGGAGAAGATAAGGTGGGGAATCGAGATGGATTCCATATCTATTATCTAATGGAATTCCTCCTCCCAGAAAGGGCTATGGATTTTCTGCCATTGAAGCTGTGAAAATGTGTGTCTATGTGGGCCTCTGCTGTGTGTGTGTGCGTGTGTGCGCAAGTGTCCTCTCTCCAAGCACAGAATGACGCTTTCGTAGGATGGATTAATGCGGTAAACAGAATATGGTAGAAAGTGGCACTGAGGCTTTACGGACTGTTGAAGCATTCAGGGAAATGCACTCTCTGTGAATGTGTATTGACCTGCTGCTCTCCAAATGGCCCTCTTAGAGAAGTGCACATACATAGGCTCTCATGTGTGGAGTATTGCATCAAATACTGACACACAAAGTGGTGCTGTGATGGCGGCTTTTCTTTAGACTGCAGCCTGTATATCAGAGAGATACAGCTCTCTCATGCGGCGCTCTATATATGCTTTATAACCTGTACGCGATAGGATTATTAATGGTTAATAAATCATTTACTAATGCTATATTGATCAGTTGTATGCCATTAATAGGAGCAACACCTGTGTTGTAGTGTCGAGACAAAAATGGCTGATCAATCATAATGAATTGATTAATTCAGGGTTTTCACTTTCTTATGGCCAAACAACAAAAGTCAAAAGTTATTCATCTGCAATTACACCTATTGATAAAACATTGATGAAGGTTGTTATTTGAATCTGCATTAACCAGTTTTTTGTTTTTTTGTTTCTTGGCTACTTCAGGGCACTGAGTACAAGCTACAAACACAATAGTACCAGCTAAGGCTGCACAATTACTCGCAGTGTAATCAAATTAGCAAAATGGCGAAGTGCAATATCCAGACCACAGGAGCTGCAATTTGTGTCACAGCATCATTGTGCATTTTCAGCACTATAAGTGTCGTGTTGCTATAGAGACGCCCTGGTCAACTAATCACATTCTCAAGACGTAAGGGGACATGTTTATTTGGCACAAGACCCAACAAAAACCAATCATCAAATTTAATTTTTTAAGTCAAGTGAAAATGAAAAGCAAAGATGTCAGAACCATCCATTACAACAGAAATTGCAATCGCTATACCTGTTCATATGCAATGTGATGTTTTTTGCATATGGTGCAGCCCTAGCGTTAACATTAGTTTTCAGTTTATAGAGGGGCGTTGCGGTCTAAAGCAAATTTTTAGCTTTATTTTGGTCTCCACCAACTCCCAAGAGAAATATGTGGTTCTAAAAAGTGCCACCGTGTTTCAAAGAAAATAGAAATAAGTTGAATTACAAAGATGTTTCTGTGCAGGTAGCATCCTTTCTTTCTTTGTTTTCTTGCTTTCTTTTGTTCCTAAATCCTACATTCCACCTTATCAGAGCATCAGATAAGCTGTGCAGATCATCCCCTTCCTTAATCACAAACAGACACAGGCTGACCCTGCACAGATAGCAGCTCTTATTTTCATTTTCTAATATCCCACAAAACATGAAGAAGAATTTCACCCCCCCCTAACAACAGGCGAAGTGGGAAATGCTGGGACCATAACATTTCTGCATCCCATTATGATTTGATTACCCTCCAAAAAGGAAGAAAATGGACTCAGGGTGGCAAAAATGTGTTTGGAACGCATCGGAATTTATGAAGAATCAACAACCCATCACGGTGATAGCCGCGTTTCTAGTAGCTCTGTGGCTCTCAGAATACACACAGCAATATTACAGAGAAGCTTAAATCAATGTGCGACACAGCAGAATGCAGGTGGGTCTATGGCCTGCTCTGGGATGACAAGTCCCTGTGTAATCAAGCTGTGGCACAGTTGCATATAGGGAGGATAGTGTCATTTAGAGCGACTGCTTATAGGACAGTGCCTGTTTACTACAAACAGGGGACAGAGCTGGAGGGTTTAATGTGTAAAGTCAATGGATGACAACTGGAAACCTGCTTTGTATATAAATAGTATTTGTGTGGCTGGTTACAGCAGCTGGATATTAACCACAATTTACCCTCCGCTAGATTCAATTGTACTAAATGGACTCTGGTACACCCCACATGCACAAACACACAACCTTCTGCATCGCAGGCTTAAACCAGGAGACAGAAGTCAGTCCTGTAATGGGGAAGGTGATAGCCTTAGTGGGTAAATGAATGTCAGTAGCAATTAGAGGCCCGCGTAATAGCATCTAACAGAGAGGCCACAGCGCAGTCGGGTCAGGAGTTTACCATGTATCACCAGGATTACATCCACACAGAGCAGACACTTCCAGCCAAGGACGTCTCGAGGGCGGGGAGACAACAGGACAAGCAGGCAGCCAGGGTCTACACACAATATGAAACCAGCAGTCTCGCAAAGAGCAGGCGATTAATGTGCATAAGGCTGCAGCAAACAGTGTGATACCAAAGCTACCACAGATGGGTAATTCCCTGAAGGTAAATGCGATAGCTGGTTGTCCTTCCTCTAGCTGCTGTGCTTGGCTGTATGTAGTGAGACCTCAGCGGGTTAAGATATTGAGCTTATGAGTGTAAACACTGTGTAGGGATGAGACAGTACTCACAATAAACAAAGAAATGAATCCAAATAGTCAAAGTGGCCTCTGGGGAAACACACTCACACACACACTCCTACACACACTTACATTTAAGATACAGTACGTGTCTGGCAACCTACAGGAAGTACAATAACTCATGCGCTCTGAGGCTGTTCATGGCACAAGACAACTCACATCTGGGATCACAGCCAGGGTCTTCACAGTGGTAAAGTTCAGTTTAAGATGTCAGGATTAGCATTAAAAAAAAATGTTCAACATGTCAATGGAATCATATTTGCTTCAAACCAGTAAAAATAAATCTGTGAGTGAGGTAAGACAATGCAGATTGCTACACTAAGGCAAGCTTAATGTTGAGGCTGAAATCATGATACTTAATTATAAGGTGCTGACACTCATGTCTGGAGTTGCAACGTACTATACAAGCAGTTTGTTAAATGAAACTCCCAATAGGACTCTGAGAAACATACACAAACGACCAATTAAAATGTAGTTTTTACAGCATTCAATGTCCCCATGGAAAGAAAGAAAGAAAGAAAGAGATAAAAGGAAAAAAGGTCTTTTGCTGCATATTCAGAGGTTTTCCCATGAGTCTGACACAGTGGGCTAATCTCATCCCACGCTGACACTGTGTCTACCAGCAGAGAGAGGGTTCAGGGATAGAGAAAGGGAAAGGGAATGAGGTAGGGGGGGCGGATGACGGGGGGTGTATAAAGAGGGAGGAGGTGGTGAGGCGACGGGAAGGAGGCAGGCAGGAGATGGATGGAGGCACGGAGAGAAGGAGGAAGGTTGTTAGAAACCGGCAGCTGATGACTGAGTGGAGCGACTGCACGGAGGTGAAACCACATAGAAGATGCAGGAGGTTTCTAGTGGAGGTTGAGATCACACATTAATGCTTTCCATCTCAACAAGTTTCTCCTTATAATTCAAAATGGAAAACAGCACTCAAACGATATACCACAATACATATGCACGCCTGATGATCAGACAACCTTGTAAGAACATAAACCTGTAGCGCTTTAATCCTGCAATTCCCATTATTCCTCCCAGCCAGATGCTTTGTGTGGTTGAAGATGGCATCAATTTTAATTAGATATAATTATCCCTCTCTCTGTGACTTCCAGACCTCAGAGCCTCATAGTGCATTCTGCAAACACATCACACAGCGCCCTCTGTTGGCTCTTGCTAAGCCTGTACTCTCTGAGTCAATGGCCCATATGGAGAGTGGAGAGGTTCCAGTTTTGACGCCATTAACTTTAATATATCTGTCCCCTGGTGCAAAGTGTCTGAACACACTCTGTACTCTGGCGCCAAGCTGGATAGTTTGTCACCTCTCTGAGCATTTAAAGCTGACTGTGGCTATGGAGAAGGAGCAGGTTGTGCGCTCCAAGTGTAACAAAATGGTATCGGGCTCCAAGAGCCAGCAGCACAGACTAACACGCTGTATCCTCGGAGAACAACCAACCATATGCCAGAAGGAGGCTTTATTAGTGTAAACATGTGATCAGACTGCGATTTCAGACTTTTAATCTCCCTTCTGTCACATGTAAACCTGTTCCCATTCATGTTTTTACTACAGTAGCGCACTTGCTAAAAATTGTGGATTCATGCCTAAACATGCAACATGCTACACACTGGATTGTGGACTGGCTTTGATAATGAGGTTCACATGCAGGATCTTATCTCATTCTTATAATCCATCGGTATTATACATGCTAAAGGTCAAGCTCTCTTCACACATCCAGGTTTGTAGCAGACAATAAAAGTATATTTGAGAACAAGCAACGCAGGGGAACTCTTTGGCATTTGCAGCGTGCCAGTGCGTATCGACTGACTGAAGCAGAACATGTCTAAAATGGCTTCAAATTAGATATTACTTTCCCCTCTCCACTAATGTTAACTCAGTCTTTTCTAACATGCTCACAGATGAAACTATTTGCATCCTATAATAATCTCCTGTGTCCATGGCAACCGTGTTTCTTCTGGTACCAAGGAGCTCAGGTGCACACTGTTCCTCCACACATTCTGCAAACACGCACGCGCGCACACACACACACACACACACACAAGCTAACGGCTCCCCTGACAACACAGCACAGCTTGCATGGAGTGAATGAAATGAACACCAGAAACACCCAGCAAACTGTTACATCAACCCTTTCTGGCACAGTCCTCCCATCACATCTGCTTTTGTTATCGGCTCATAGGAGCTCTCCTTCTGTTGGGTTCGGGTTCGAGCGAAATCCGTCTCTCACGCTTCTTTTTTTGCTTTCCCTCATCCTCTGGGATAAATAAAGGAGTTGTGATGCTATGGACACGGATGGTGCCTCTGACACAGAATATGTACTTAAAAGGACTAGAAGTAAAAAACCAATTTAACCATTTTTGGCACAACAGCGGTTCCAGCACAGTTAGGATTACAGAGGATTTTAGGTCACTGTGGACAAGGAGCTGTGAGTGACACTCCAAAGATTGATACTGTCTTAACTAAAAGGGTCCGCAGTACACAGAATACAGAATACATATTATAATGCTCCTCATGTCTGTTTGCCAATACGACCTTGCCTGTCAAAGACTCCTAAGTGGTATAATTGCTTGTACAACCTTCAGGAGGTTGAGAATGCTTGTCCCCCATTAGATTCAAGCATTTCTGGCCAGCACATGGACAGTGCACATTAAGGGCGGTGTCTATTTCCCTCTTATCCTCCACTCTGCCTTTAATCTCCCTTTCCAATCTCACCATCCCTCTCTCTTTTTATGAGAACTGTCACATTCATTCCCCTTGCTCTCCTGCCGCAAGTGAAGTCCCGGCCAGCCGCCAGTCTTTGCCTTGGGCTGTGCGATAGAAGAGCTTTCATTTATTAACGATTATATCACTAACACAAACCAGACCAGAGAGCTCTTTCTTTTCTCTCTCTCTCTCTCTCTCTCTCTCTCTGCTGAAACGCAGGAGCAGCGCTGGTCATCAGAAGCAACAGTGGAAGTCCCCACATCGCTAAGATCTGATGGCTTCAAGTGAATTCTCTGATCAATGTGTCAGAGTCGCAGAAAGACTCGTCACGTTCAGGCGTCCATATCGTCAAGACTCACAAGTCAACTGGCACACAGCGATCAGATGTTTTTCCTTCTGCTGTTACCATGGCGCTCTGTATGGTCGTATTTGCACCAAAACATATTTTCTCGTTTTTTTTCTTTTAACAACAAAATCCCACTCTCCCATCATGTGGGTGTATAGGATGAACAGATTTCAAAGAAACAAGTGTGGGACAAAGACACGTTTTATGTTGGATAACCATTACCAATGAGAGGTAGTCTAAAATGCTGTAAGACTGTATCTAAGTTTTAAGTTTAAGTTGGGGGGGGGCACTGCTGGGGTGTGATCACTGTCAACATGGGAATCAAACCCACAACCTTAACATCAGGAGTCACAAATTGTACAGACACAGCTAATCAGACGGACACATGATCATCTCTCTCTCTGAACGCTGACATGAAGGAGCTGTCAACCTGTCTGTGTGCATTTGTGTGAGTGTGTGTGGACAGTGGTCCCTAATCAAGCCATGTAGCTGGGTGGGTCAGTGGGTAATGCCATTGATTTTGGACTGAGAAGCTGGGGAATCACACTCAGGGCTGTATGGCCATTTGATGTGGTATGTTCCCTGGGTCAGCAGATGAAGAGTTTATTATTGCTTAGGCCAATGGCTGGCTTCATTGGGTGTGTTAATGACCTGTCTAAAGTCCAGCTATATGCGCAGTGGGTAATGCCACCGACGTTGGATATGGAGGCTTGGGTTTGAATCCCACTCATTGTTGCTATGTGACACAACAAGAGGAAGAAGTTAATTATTGCCACCACACCTGGCCCCTGTCTCCCTCGAAGAGCCGGAGACAATGTGGCCTTGGGCTCGGCCATACGATGGCTATTTCATAGCAGAGGTCAGTGCCTCAGAGTGTGAGCACTGTGGCAGTAATTAAGCAATAAATAAATATAAATATGAGGGTGTAGAGGTGTAGAATTCGCTAGAAGGCAGTCTGGCAGAGAATACAAAAAACTGCCTGTTGAGTATCCTTCCTCTGGTTTCACCTAGCCGTAACTATCTTCCCATTCTTCGATGTAGCTGTTGCATCTATTTCACTGTCGTAGCCTCCATCATTAAAGATCTGTCGGGTTTGCAAAAACAGCAGGGGGGGACAGACAAAGACGGTGACAGGCTAACTTGTACTTCAACTGTGTGTGAGGATTGATTGACATGATGATGACACTCAGTAATAAAAGCCTTCCGTCTTTCTTCAGAGCCGTTAGAGTGAGATTGTATTAAAAAAATGTGAACATCAGATAATAATGTCCTCTTTGTTTAGATGAACCTGCACAGGCACAAGGAGGCACATGTAAACTCCACAGGGATTGAACCTGTATCCTTCCTGCGGTGAGGTGACCTTACTAACCTCTACACTGTCAAAAGGTAGGCAGATTATATTTTTTTGTACCTTTTTTTAAATAAAAGTCAGATTTATCATTTGTCCTTTTCTTAACATGGTTGACAAAAGATGGACGAAAGATGGATAAATGATCAATCTAATGTGAAAACTGCAGCTAAATGACGACAGAGTAAACATGTACTTAGTGTTTTGGCAGCCTGTGTGGTCACACCATTACATTACAAGGCAAAGGTGCAGCCAAAACAAAAGCATGTCGGTTTGCTGGCAGGCTGTCTGGTCTAATGGTTGCTCTGTTAGCCTGCAGTAATCCAGCCCAGCTCCCCTGTCTCAGCAGCCCTCCATCTGTCATTGGAAGGCTGCAGTCGTCCCCCAGGTGGGAGCGTTGTGTCAGCCTGGCAGGGTCATTACAGCGGGGCCTGGGAGTGCTGCTGGTACTGTACAGCCTGCTCTTCTGCAGTCCCTGCCCGGCTCTAACCCCTGCCAGGTAGCAAGATCTCACACAGACCTAATGTATTCACACTAATTAAACTGTGCCAGGCAGCGCGAGCGCCCAGCCGTTAAAATAGAAAGACCAACTGTTTGTGTTACAGGATGGCCATGTCATATTCTCGCACCCAGTACCACCTGGATCATCTGGATCTGAGAGAAACCACAGAGAGACAATATCCTTTTAAACATCTACAAACATTTGCCCATTAAAATATCTTCCTGGAGATTTTTTTTTTTTTTTTGCCCTAATTAGATATTAAACCCAGCAGGAAGCTGACAGGAACAGAGGGGAGAGAGAGATGAGGGATGACACGCAACAAAGGAAGCTAACTGTAATTTATCCAATGACGCTGTAGCCCCTGGGCCACCGGGACACCTTCCATAAAAATGTTCTGTGCTTACATGAATTTTGAACATGGAAAATATCAAAAAGGTAATTATGAGTTTAACATTTACATGATATCTCATAATATTTATCTGCATATATAAAAAGATCTCAGGAATAATATTAAAGGTACGCTGTGGAGTTTCACTTATATGTAGGCAATGTTTTTACATAATGGGTTCACATTTTGTTTATATAATACACACACGAGAAAACATGATGCACATTCCCACTTCTGGTTTCACACTATCTCACTGATCAAAAAGCTAATAGATATAATGGCCAAATGAACACAAGAGGAGAATGGTTTGAAGTCTACAATGAATGAGGGCGGGTCCAAGGGTAAAAGAGGACACGTAGCAGTTGCAAACATGTACAGTGGCAGTGAGACACCAGCTGTCTAATCCCAGTCAGGGCTGTGAGGAAGCTCATGATGGGTAATTGTAGGGGTGAGAGAAGGACTGATGGAGAGTCGGTCAGCTCCTATGTATTTTTGTCTAGCAAAAGATGCCCTCTCTTGACTTATTATACTGCAGCACAAAATACAGACTCTTCAGGCATCCAAACATCACACGAGACAAAGACCAGAGAGCACCAACCTGCTGCTATCTATCTATCTATCTATCTATCTATCTATCTATCTATCTATCTATCTATCTATCTATCTATCTATCTATCTATCTATCTATCTATCTGAATGCAGTGTTCCAATATGTTGGATCGTTTATTAGTGATCTCCTTCCAGCAGTGTTGTATGGGTGGAAAGGGCCAGATTGCACACAAGTAATCATCTGAAGTGTGAGGGGGACAAAAGTGAGCAGGTGCTTGATTGTGAGAGATCCATTTGGGACAGATTCAAGTCCACAAGTTGGCAGCCAGCGGGATTGATTGATATTTCTCCCATTTTACGCTCTGGAGAGAAACTGTTAGGATCTGTCTGGGTTGGTGAGTGTTTAAACACGTAATATTCAGAATTTACTCTGTAGTTTGGGATGTTTGGAGATTGTGTTGTTTTATACTGACATTTGATCTCACAACTACTTTGACCCACCACCTGTCAAGGCAGAATTACATAATGCCTACATATTTTTGTTTTTATTTTATTATGTTAAGCAACGATTCAGTTTTTTGTTTTTTTTATGAGTATACTGTTTAAGAATCGTCTGCACATCAGCATACCAGGCAAAATCCTGAAATTTGAAGCCAAGATTAAAGGGGAACTATGCAAGTCTGGTCGTTTTCAATGAAGCTGGCAAGAAAGCAATCAATAGAGTGGTTGTTTATCATATACGATGTTACAACATGTATATTTGTGTAGTCTTATCTGTCATAAACAAAAGATTACAGGTTACGGGGCGCCTTTGTGCTGCGGTGCCACCGAGATGAGAGCTGGGACACCGGGGTGGAGGTACTGAGCTTCCAAGGTTGGTTTTCAGCCAAAAGACGCTACGTGGAAGGCAGAGAGCCTCCGTTCTCCCTGTAAGTCATTTATCTAACCATCACAATTACTCTGAAGCTGTTTAATTAAGGTAAAAATGTAGCATAGTTAAGCTAAAAATCCTGCAGAGTTCCTCTTTAAATGAAAAGTGTGACTTTAGTCTTACATTATAAATGTGTCCTACTACAGCGTGTTTTTCAGTGTGATTTATGATCTAATGTCAAAAATGTAGTTTTCTACATTATGTCAGTTTCATTACTTATCTTTAAGGTGGATGTGGCTTCTGTTGACTTGTCTTTGTACACTGTCCCAGTGATGGTCTTACCACATATCTTGGCTGACCCACAAGCCCTTGCCTGCCAATTTGCATAAATCACAGTCTAGATCTGACAGTTACTAGCCAGCACAGGCGGGGAGATGCCCAGCCCCCGTGCAGAAACCAGGCCACCAACCCACAGGATGGGAAGCCTGCCTGCCAGAGTGACAAATGTGTCCGGAGCCCGCTAACTGCCTCGTCTTGTGTGAATGGTGTGTGTGGGTACGCCCCTGTGTGACATGACAAATAAAGGGCCAAAAGGTGCTCTAGGGCTCCAAATACAGCAACCTGACAAATAATATATCTATAAATGTGGCCTTAATACAATGAAATCAACCTAGTTCTCAAGTATATACATGGATGTTATCCTCTATATCCTCAGCATCACTGTGACATCACAAATTGAGTCTGTTCAACAGTGGAGAGTGAACTTGTGGCGCAGCACACGACCAGTGTGAGGTGCTGTGAACCATTATAGACAGATCATTAAGTACTGCCCAACCCACTGATCCCTCTGAGACATGGCAGACACCCAAGGAGGGCTTGATACCTCTATTAATCTACCTGCAAATGTGCCTATACCTGCCTTCATAAAATCTGAATACAGTGAGCTGATTAAACCTCAAACTGATGCAAATATGGAACATGTGTTCACGTGTTTCAGTCTCCAGGTCAGCTGGCATGTCTGAAGTTTACAGCTACAGCATAGTATTGTGGTATTTGTGTGTCTATATTATATCAGAAGACAGATCTTTTATTATGTAAATTGAAAATACAAATATATGTTTTAAGTGCTTAAAAAAAATGATTTAGGTGAAATAAACAGACTGAGAACTTTATCTTATTAGAACAGATGTGACAAAGTTTTCCTTCTGGGACATAATTTGCAGCTGTGATAAATAAATCACAGTGTATCACAATATTCAAAATGTTTAAAATTAAAAAAAAAAAATTGTTTTGTGAGATTGTGATAATATTGTATGATTGGTCCTCTGGTGATTCCCACCCCTACTGTTTACTGCATCATTAAAGTTCCCCTCTACCTAAGAGGCCTTGCCCAAATCATAAAGTACAAAGATGCACAAAGCTTTGAAGACATGATCGTCCACATCCTTTTGGCCACATGGCTGCAGCAGGCAACAAGCTGAAAATCATCCAGCATGAAACCTGAGCGGGTCCATCATTACAAACATCGCATTTACATTTTGCAGTTTATCGCTCCCAGCTTGGTTGCAACAGCTATGATTCTCTTTTAATGAAGAGTTGTCTTTAAAACAATAGACACAGATGACTCTCATCAGGTCAGTTTAGCTACAGTATGTTAATGATACTTGTCTATGATACTTGAAATGAAAATGTCAGGTGGAGCTAAAGGACCATGCTAGCGAGTTTAATGACTTTAATGAGTTTCTAAGTGCTTAAGTAGCCACATTCGGAGACACCACAGGGCTCGAGATGGGTCTCTCTCATCTCTCTAATTAGATATGAGGAGAGGCTTACTGTACTGAGAGGCCAATCTGAAGTGACAGTCAGAAAACAACATGGCGGGGATTGAGGGGATGAAAGATGGAAGTCAACCGGAGCGTGACAGACCAGTCATTTCCCAGAGTACAGCACTGACATTCATATCTGCTTCTCTCAGTGAGCGTTAGGACAAAAAAAGACGAAGCAAAAAACACTGTAAAAGTGATTTGCTGCAGATATTTTCATCACAAAGCCATGGATTATACATCAACAGACACATCACCTAAACTCCGTGATAATGTGGGGGAACAGAGAAAAGAAGCGGTGACAGGAAGTCTTAATTACAAAGTGCTACTGTGATTTTGCGTCCTGCTCACACTCACACTGCCTGTGCTGCACGAGATGCCTGTGGTCTTGTGTTTTGCTGTGAAGTGTGCCCAGCACTGACATTGCAGCTGTTTACACATCCCCTACTGAGGACCACTCTCATTGCAACACCCAGCCCTTGAGTTACATAA
>OMNW01009995.1:4835-20439 GCA_900303245.1 Selene dorsalis | reverse complement strand
TCGGATTAATCCTCCTAGTGCTGTGTTTATATTATGTTGCCATATGTATATACAATGTGAAAATTAGCAGCAACATATCACACATATAGCCAGCTCAGAGTACCTATCTATCTATCTATCTATCTATCTATCTATCTATCTATCTATCTATCTATCTATCTATCTATCTATCTATCTATCTATCTATCTATCTATCTATCTATCTATCTATCTATCTATCTATCTATCTATCTATCTATCTATCCGTATGTCTGTCTGTTTGTCTAATGAAACCAGAGTGATCATCTTCCTGATAGACGATCTGTGCGGCAGCAGCATTGGAGCTCGCTGTCTGTGTCGTGGATCAGTGGAGATGGGCTGAGGCAGAGCGAGCAGACCCGACACCGCCGACACAAACGGACCCGGAGTGCAGCAGCCACAGAAGGGACAAGAATCAGGGTAAGCCTACGTGAGACGTTGAACAAAAACAAGTTAACACTAATAAACGTCGCTTTGTTGTGTCGCTCGCTCAAAGTTGCCCGTTAATTTGTGAAGAGCCTGGCTAAAACGCGTCGCTAACGTTAGCTAGGTAACCGTTGGTTTGTCGTGTATGACTTAAACTTGTTGGGCGGAGCGGCAGATACATTTAACCAGTACAGGTACAAACATACAGCAGCAGGGGGGGAATGGCGGTTTGTAGTTCATGGTAAATGATTAATGTAATACCGTGAAGTGGAGTAAGCCCCCAGTTGCTAACAGCAGGCTAATCTGAGCCATGTCTCCCAGTCAACTTCAGGCCAGGGAGCTGGGGTTACAGATGCTGCTAACACAAATGTTGTCAGCGTGTTGTGTTAACGTGAAGTTATTTTTGTTGTGTCTGTCAGTTTGGAGGCTTGAATATCATAGTAACACAAGACACAGTGTGAGTTACAAGTTGTCAAATAGCAGAGAGAGTGTTGATCTTCATGTTGTCTTGCTATGGTGATACATTTTTTTTTTTGTTGAACACCCACACCAGCTATATTGCTGTGGTAAACGGGTCCCAGCCTGTCAAACCTGCTGACCTTAGGTGCTGCATTCACGGCCTGACTCTGGGCAGAAATCAGTCTTTTCAGCTGGACTGGAATGACCTGTCCCACCTTTGACCCGTGGGGAGCTAATTCAACTCAACCCAACCCAACCCCTTTCCCTTTTTTTTTTTTACTGCCCCCGTCGCTTTGTACTTCAGTGTTTGTTCTGATACAAGATTTATTTCATTTAGTCAGTTTCAGTTTCTCTAACAGCAAATGTTGAGCATTTAATCACAGCCGCTGCCCAGTCCTAGTTTGAGTCCACATGGTCTGGGTGTACAAGGTCTGATTAATTGAAAAGTTGTGTTTTGTTGCTTTATCTTTCTCTCTTCCAACTGATTGCCTCACATGAAAAGTGAAGCAAGGCTGGGTTGTGAGAATAATCTATAATTGAATCTAAGTACCAATGTGTCTGACAGTTTCCTTTAATTATCAGTTGATTGCTTTTTTTTGTAAAATGTTAGAAAATTGTGGGTCATTTTTACCTGAACCCCAAGTTAACATGACCAACAGTCAACACAAAATGTTGAGTTTCATCTTACTATTGTGGAAACCTGAGATTAGCAAATACTAACAATTAAGTAGCTGGCCCCAGATTTATTTGGGGGCATTTTCTCTTAAATAGTTAATCAGCTCTATAATCAGTAGGGTAGTGGTTGGTTTCTGGATGCGCAGGGAAATAATGAAACAGCCACATATAGTTGGGGTTTCACAGGGGTCCAGTAACAACATTTTGCCCTCTGAGAGTTGATCTACATGTCCTTGATTGGTGATTTGTTTTGTAGTTCTTATGTGGTGAGAACATGTACCTAGGCACAGTTACTGTCTCCAGCTGTTGTCTTACTTTCAACTGTACAGCAGTGGTGTAAGATCGCAAAAGGAAAACAATGACCCTCTACTGAGTTATCCAGCTGTTGTCTTACTTTTGTTTTATGACTCGTCATGTGTGACCAGTTGGTTGCCATGTGATGGTGGACAAAGCCTTCCAGCAAATGTAAAGAGTGAGTTTACCAGGGGGAGTGTTTGACGCGGAAAGAAGTCAACTCATATCATGTTGCCTCATTTGACCTTATTCAGAGTTGGGCCTTATAAACGTGTAGTGTTCTGGTTCTGACTTTGCATGTTTTAATTAATAATGTGAGTGTATCTCTCTATCTCTCTCTCATCCAGCCTTTACACAATATATCACACAGGAAGCCCTGATCTGGTTTCTCACTTCTGAGGCCTGACATAATGAGTACATTTCTTCCTGTGCAGTAATTGTCTGTTTTTAAATATCACAGGTATATGTTTGCACATGCAAACCTAATATCCTGGCTTCAGAAATCCAATTATGCTAACACCTATAAACACCTCACCTTTTCTTATCAATCTATCGCAGTGGTCAGCCCCATCGGATGGATAAAACAAGTAATAACTCTCTAAGATAATAAATAATCTAATGATAATGAACATTTAGCTCTGGCACTGGCAATGCAGAGGATTGGGGTTAGACTGGATAATGGAAAAGGCTGATATATTGTCTGTATTATCTTACTGCATATATACCAGTATTTGTATGTGTTGGACAACTGGGTTTGAGGTAATTTAGAAACTGTGACATCATGCATGGTCTGTACTCCAGAAAGCACTAACAAGTTGATTTTTCAACTGCTCACTCATAAACAGATATAAGGGATGCATATTAAGAATGTAATAAAATACCGTAAGCTGATATGTTATCAGATTTCTCCAAAACCTCCAAATGTCTATGCCATTTCAAAGAACCGAGCATTGGTCAGGCTGTGCAGAGGATTAACCCAATTGTTGATTCGTCTCTTCATTCATTACTAATGATGAGATGGAGAGTCAGATCTAGCACAGTGGCAAAATTGAGTTCATTCGTAGTTCTTGGACTGAGACAGCCAATAGAGAAGTGACAGAGAGGGCAGTGTTTGCATTCAAAAACATGCTAAGATTTAATAACCAGGTTTCTCATGTTCCGCATTAGTATAATATGATGATCAAAACTGTGGCACTAGTGTTGTGTAACATGAGTGTGACATGAGATTCAAGGTTCAAGATTTGTTGATCTTAAAATGTCATATAAATTGGTTTAGCATTAGACTGATACATAAATTAGATGTAGATACAGATGTATATGTGTGATTTTTGACGGCCAATAAGCGTGGAAAGGAATTTGAGGAATATGTCTATGTGATTTAGAAAATGTGGCGGAAACATTATCATTAATTTGGTGTGTCTGGCAACTTGTTGAGTTGATGGCTTATTTTTAGATATAGAGAAATATCTGGCT
The DNA here is from genome assembly GCA_900303245.1 of Selene dorsalis. Lineage (NCBI taxonomy): Eukaryota > Metazoa > Chordata > Actinopteri > Carangiformes > Carangidae > Selene > Selene dorsalis. The sequence continues at coordinate 17,094 of OMNW01009995.1, read as the reverse complement.
CTTTAGCTGCTAATGTTTCACCATGTTCACAAGTTACTGCTTAACTGTCTGCCTGAGCTCAGTATAAAGTGAGTTTCTAAACCATTTCTTCCTCATTAGCCTGTAATATCAGTGTTACATCAGCCTAAAAATAAGTCCATTAATCCAGGTCTTGCTGCAGTTGATATACCTGTTTTTCCTCTCGAACTAGAAAAAGAAGCGACTGATTAATCTGTCATTGAATAAAAAGTCTCTCCAGCACACACGGTGGCCTGTTCACCTTGTAGGGAATTTTTTTTTCACTATCTCTAACATCTAATCTGCATCACTGAAATGCATGAGCATGCATGCAGATGAACTTGTGCACAGCACCTCATTTACAGGATCACTAAACGCCACAGAGACGTCTCTCACTCTCACATGACAATCAGTGTTTGTGTTGTGTGGAGATAGTCGCCTCTGAGTGTGTTGCTCCTTTCTCGTGCCTGTGTGTCAAATGGGATGACTCGGGTAGATGCATGGACTAACTGAGATGCTCCCAGCCCAGACTCCATGCACAACAACCAGGCCTTTTGTCCCTGATTTGCCCCCATCCACCCACACAGTGCTCATAACGTCATGGAGAAAGAGCGTCTTTATCTTTGCCTTCCAAAGACTCATCTCACTCACATATTTTAGGCTCAGTCCAAAAAGACAGCAGCTTAAACAGGCTAATGCGACAATATGCCTACAGTAATGCTGTGCTCACCCACACAGGGGTTTGACATTGAGATGCTTCATTTGCACATGTAAGACTAAACAGATGCACTTCAATCATTTACTTTTTTTTGTTGGTTCCTAGTGAGCTGAAAGTCTCAGGGAGGTGTCAGACCTCAGCAGGTTAAATATTGCACATTGTCTCCCGTGCAGCTCCTGAGGGAGTATGTGTTGTTTCTTTGTGTCGAACATGTCTGAGGTTTTTTTTTTTTTTTTTTTTTTCTCTAACCATGCTCAAGTGGGTGCTCAGCTGTGGCAGGAGGGAGGGGATAGAAGGGGCTGGCCAGAGGCTTGCCAAATCGGATGAGAGAGCAATTGGGAGGAGATAGCACAGAAAGTGAGAGAGGAGACGCCGGGGCAAGAGAAGAGGGAGAAGCAAAGAAAGAGAGTAAGCCAGGGTGGGTGGAGGAGATAGAGGAGAGAGTGACAGAGTGTAGCGTGTGTTACAGGGGGAAAAAAAGAGAGGCTGAGAGAAGGAAAGAGGGAGAGAGTGGGTGAGGCTGATATAAAAGGATAAAGGCGGGGTTGTGGTTTGTGTCACATGATCCCCATGCAGGCTGTAGTCTAGTGAGCTCCAGGTGGCAGAGAGACCACAGATACAGTAGATACAGAGAGAAAGAGAAGGAGGGAGTGGGACACGCTAGCACGGCTCACCACAAAGACAACAGAAATTCCTCATTTACTCGCTCCCTCCTCACACACATCTCTGTGCACTCTTTTTTTCTCTCCGTCCTTCAGGAATTCTTCCCGGTCCCGTTCGCCCCTGCTCTTCTCCCGCTCTTCTCCACTCCCGGCCCCAGCAGGCCAGGGAATGTCCCGGCAGCGAGATGCCTTATGTGGACCGACAGAACCGCATCTGCGGCTTCCTGGACATCGAGGAGAATGAGAGCAGCGGCAAGTTCCTGCGCCGTTACTTCATTTTGGACACACAGCAGGGAAGCCTGGTGTGGTTCATGGACAACCCACAGGTAATTACCCAGATCTGTGTTAGCTTAACTCTTAGCTGTGTTTTTGGTTAAGAAAATTCGCACGGCCGACTTGCGCAGGCAAAATATTTGTTAAGGTAAAATTGAACAGTTTACAGACGGTGGCATGCTGGTTAAAGTTGGGTATTGATGTGGATGGTTAGCTCTTGAGCAGTTGTAGGCTAACTATATGCCACTTTTAGCTAGGTGGTCTTCAGTCACTGTAAACACAAATCAAAGTACAGGTGTTGCTATAGCCAGACAGTCACAGAAAGATGGAGCAGCCTATACTATTATCCCTGACAACAATTAGGAAGCACATATCACAGGCACTGTCTGTGTCTGTCCGTGTTCACCTTTAAGCAGACTTTGCTGTAAAAGGATTAGTATAAGTATAAAGTAAATTCATAATTAAACTGTAAATCAGAGATTCGTTTTGTGTTCTAGGCGTCTTGCCCATGTAGTGAGCACTGATAGGTGCAGAAAGCAAAGTGGTCAGCATTTTCTGCTCCGTGACCCCCCCGTGTCACAGTTTTTACAGTATAACTCTCCGCTTGGTTTGTACATCATGCTGGTTTGGAGATGCTGTATTTGTAAGTGTGCTGTTACATGAAGTATTCATAAATGATGTATTGCAGGAGGAATTTTGAATAATTCAGCAAGTTCCTGTCTTTTTATAGATTGAAAAAGGTTAAATTTTAATGATGTTAAATCTGGATCTCTTAGTTTCAGACACACAGCGAGACACTGAAATTAACCATCATGGAATTAAGCCAAAACGTACTGTATTTACTCTATAACGTTGATTTGCTTTTTAGAGCTTGACTTCACTCCTCCACCACGTATTTTGTAAATAATCGACAGCCAAGGCTCCTGCCTGAATAGAGTGATGAGTCATTTGTTTTATTTCTGTCTTTGTACACGTTTTCTTCACATTTTCAGAACCTGCCTGTTGGTGCAGACTGTGTTGGTTCCCTCAAGCTCACCTACATCTCTAAGGTACACAGAACCGTAACCACTGAAACTTATCCGACGCTAACATGATAAGATTATGTATAAATAGATTTAGGTTACAGTTTTTGGTTGAACTGGGAGGCTAACAGTTGAGCTTTGTCCTCCTCTAGGTCAGCGATGCCACGAAACTGAGGCCTAAGGCAGAATTCTGCTTTGGTAAGAAAACACAGATCATCACTATTGGCAATGTCTTTTTATAGTCTTAGAATAACAATGCTATTTTGTAGTTCACTGAGCAAGCATTGTGAGAAAAATATGGATCTGTCCAGCAATAATATTGTTTTCTCATAATTTCTACAGCTTTGTCTGTGCTGACTATCGGAGAATAGCAGATGGGACTTGTACAATATGATTGACAGCATGAATCTTTTAAAAGGAACTTCCACTAGTGTAAAGAACCTAATGTCTACAGTGCTTTGCGCACATGAGCACTGAGTGTGTGATTAATCATATATTGACTGAGCTGTCTTCTCTTAATTTTACCTAAGGGAAGAATGTTTGCTGCCCTTGTCTGCCCTCTAGACTTGGTCAAGCACCGCTCTCCACATACTTTCTCTACCACTGACCAGGCAGCTTTGTTCAACATTGTGTGTTTAGCCAACACACAGAGATGCAGGGGGCAGCAGCAGTTGATGATCTGGGCTTGAGCTCAATTATGTTTAACTGTATTAGGCTTGTTTGTGTCCTTTATATTTCATAATTTTAATCAATGAGATGGTTGTTTTGGCACCTGAATGGTTTTTATTCGTTCATATTTTTAGGTCTAATAAATCCAGAGCTTCAGCATTAGACATTTCTCCCAAAAGTCCTATTTTTATAATTGTGTGCAGACAAGCTGGGCTTTACATCTCATTTGTCTTTCCTATTAATCTGATTATTGATTACCATGTTGCTGTTAAAATCATTTTTAAAGTTTTAACCCTTCGCTCTTTACGTCCGCTGTGTATTTACTTGCTTATACTTTTTCACCTGTAGCAGTGACACCCATTACTGATAAGCAGAGAGAGAGAGAGAGATTGTATGTATTTTTCAACAAGAAAACATCACAACACACATGCACATGCACATGGTGTTGCTTATATTTTACTCTGACTGCATGTGATTGATTAGGAGATCGTAGTTTGCCAGAATCACTTGTTATCCTGCTAGTCATCAGTTTGTATGTGTGTTGACTTGATTTGACCTTTTCTTCTCATAATGTGTGTTCAAGACACAAATTAATAATGTTGCATAAATATAAACCATCATCAGATTATGTAGCAGTAAACCTCCATTCCCTGTTATTGTTTACTAGCCCCTCTCCTCCTCTTCCATCCGCTTCAATAGCAGGAAATACTAGTGTGTAACAAGAGGTTGACTACTGCGTGTGCTTGTGTCTGCTTGTGTGTGTTCACCAGTTGCCTTGCAGAGGTTTTAACAGGATGTCGGCATCCTAATCGGAACCTCATTCTGATTAAGTTATTTTTAAACTGCCGTTTGTGTGCCACATGTTTTGCTGATATCTACAAATCGCCCCCTTTTCCTGCATCTAGCAACCTTGCATAGGTGGAAGGAGTATTTAGCAAAGTTAGGTAACGGCTGTCACGCACACAGATCTTTTTACAATGAGAAACTTCAACCTAACTGCACACTGGGATTGATATGTGGTCATGAGGAAGATCAAAGTTTCTGGATTTGTGTGAATGTTTGGCGCTTTGCTGTATTTGGCAAGAGCACACATTGTTTTATTATGTGTAACTATGAGTCAAATCTGATAACCCCTCCCTGATTTGTCATCCCAGTCACCAAGAGACCACTGTACTTTCACAGCTACCAAGCAGTCAACAGCTTCCAATGATACTGTGGGCACAAGAGAAGGTTAATACTGCTGGATTAAGTCATTCTGATCACCTGTATGAGACCAGACCAGACAGATTTATTTACAAGGAAGTTGGAGGGAAAAAAAGAGTGTGCATGTGTCTTAAGAACTGGACCAAACACACACAGAAAAAGGAAGAATGATCGTCATTGTGCCACAGAGTTTGAGCTCTCAGTGCCTTTTACAACTCGCCCCCACCAGATTTACCAGTCCAGCTTTAATGTAATTTATTCCCATCGTGTCGAAAGGATACAGAGGAGACACAAGGACGGTTTGAGCTGCAGAATTCAAGGATTTATGGTAGAGAGAGAGAGAAAGAGAGAGAGAATGAGAGACTTGAGTTCTTTCAGCTCCCAAATCCTGATCCATAGCTAATCAGCATTTGACCCAAAAATTTCTTTGTGATTGAAAATGGGGTTCGCTCATGTTCACATGGGTGTGAAAATGTTTGAGAATATTTTGGTAGTTGGTAGCTATGGGGTTTTTCCTTCTCCGTCATGGTCAGAAGTGGGTAGGCGGTGGCAGACTGAAGCAGCTGAATCGAGCTAGGTCATCATTCACATGGACAGAAAATGCTGCTGGTTGTGTGTGGGAGAGTCCCTTGGCTCAGTTGTTTTTCACTTACAGAGAAGTCTGTGGTAGTGGATCTATCCTCCTGCTGTCTGTATTCATGTCATAGTTTATATACAAGTAAAGCCAAAAAACACAGGTTGTCAGTACATCTTTGTTAGATTAATGTGATTCATATTAAACACAGAATGAATCAGACCAGATGAATAGATTGTAGTTGAACTGAATATACTTATACTTTCACTCTCTCCTTTGTTCCTATGACTTTTTTTTTTGTTGCATTTTTATGATCTCTTAGTCATCAATGCTGGGATGAGGAAGTTCTTCCTGCAGGCCAATGATCAGCAGGACCTCGTGGACTGGGTCAACGCTCTCAATAAAGCCACCAAAATTACTGTGAGACAAACACACACGCAGTGCGCACAGACAAACAAGTTCATCCCAGATTCAGCCGCACTCATCTGTTCTTTTTGGCTCATGTTTTATCACTTGGAGAAACTTTTATTTCTTCCTCTCCTCGAGAAATGAATGAGTTGACTGTCAAGAAACAAGACTAGAGTGAGTCAGAGCATGACTAACAGGATGCTGTATTGTTATCCTGAGCACTGGGATAAAGCACTGTTTCATTGTTCTCCATGAAGCTTTAACTATCCAGAAAGGAAAGGGATATAAAATGTGTTAAAGGCTTGTCAACTTCAGCATTCAGAGAAGTCCTTCCACATCTTAGCAGAGAAATACAACCACAAAATTCCACAAAATGTCTATTTCTGTTTCTCACGTCTGATGTGCTTGTGTGTTCGTAAGGTGCCAAAGTCATGTGACGGCCCGCAGAATCCAGAAAACCAGAAGGCCTTGCCTGATGTTGCAGCATCCAAGAAACAAGTCTCCTACAAGACAGAAATCATTGGAGGAGTCCCCATTGTCACCCAGACACAGGTAAATATGACCCGCACCTCACCGTCAGCAACAAGTGAAATCATCTTAAATGAAAGTTAAGTTTTATTTTTATGGTAATGAGTGATATATATGTTCTGCAAAATTACAGCACTTCTTTCTCAGAACTCTGTCCAACTTGTGCTCGATGGGTTTTTTTGTTGTTGTTTAAATTAGGGATGCACACGGTTAACCGTTAACAATAACTTTTACCAACTAATACTATCGGTTAATTTTTTAAAATTAGCTCCTTATGTCGTCAACTCATGGGGGGGTGTCAACACATGCAGAGTTCCACCTGTGCCTTCAGTCATATTTCGCAGCAAAAAATTACACACGAGTACTTAGCCTACAGTATGTGCCAATTATTGCAGGGCAGTCCCCGTGAAGGAAGGTCAGACAAAAAACTTACTGAATGTGCATCACCTGTTACTGCTGCTACACTATCAACTCACCTGCAGCTGAGCTGAGCTTTCAGAGTAGCTCTGCTGGTCCTCTCTCTTTCGCCTGGTGTTTGGCCGCACTTTGTATAAAAAGAGTTGTGAAGATCTAACCTCCATCTGAGCGCTGATCAGCTGAGCTAGAGCTGTGATGCTGTACAGCTGTAGCAGCGTGTGAGTTTTATAACTGCAAAAAAAACATCATCGATCATCCTCTCAGGATGGAGGATCGGGTCAGCACAAGCCTAGTCACAGACACCCAGAACATTTTAATCCTATCAGTTAATGATTAACGATTACTAATCGGCTAACAAGCATCGGTCATCGTTTACAGAAAATATTCAGATTGTGCATCCCCAGTTTAAATGTTGTTTGAACTTTAATTACAATAGTTATATATTACAGCGCGAAGGTGCTGAGGGTGCAGACAGAGCGGAGCGTGAGGCCATGCATCGGTCTCACAGCCAGCTGCCGTACTTCCTGGGCAGGCCGGCTCAGGAGCACACCGTCATTAAGTCGGGCTACTGCGTCAAACAAGGAGCTGTGGTGAGTCCCTGCTTCTCTTATGGTCCTCTGATGGGCCAGAGTTGGTTTCCCTTTGCCTTCTAGAGCCATTAAAAGATATTCCGCATTATGTATGTGGTGGAATGACAGAGCTTTTCACTATGGATGTAAAACACCATTAGCAATTAATGACGCAGTTACAGTGAAAATGGCATTGACAAAAATAAATAGCCCCTTTATGTGAGAGGGTGCATAAAGTCTTATGACATGGAGAGTATGAGATGATGAGATTTTGGATTGATAATGGTAAAGAAAATGGTTGCCTAAGGAAATACATTTTCTCCAGTGTGTACAAATCTGTACTTTATGAATGCAATGAAAGTATTAATGGATGCCCTTCTCCCCTCTATAGACACACAGTATAGAATATGTCAAAACTAGAAAAGATTGTTTTTCGTTATTGAAACTGACAACAATGACAGATTGTTTTATTTTCCAGAAAGATTAAACAAAACGTCTTTTTTTCTCAGATGAGGAACTGGAAACGGAGATATTTCCTCCTGGAAGAAAACTCAATGAGTTACTTCAAGTCTGATTTGGTAATTATCTTTGATTAAGTTATGTGAAGCCCTCAAGGAATGTTTTTATTTATGGTGCACGTGGATTGGGTTCATCCCCACAGTCTGGGGCGGAGTAACAGCAAACACACAGCCCTGATTTCTAACATGCTTTATCCTCACTCTGTGGAATTCAGTGCCCTCACTTCACATGTCCTATCATGCCCTGTTCCCCCCTGGCTTTTCTTACACACACACACACATACGTACACATACAAAGACTGTCCACAGGACAATACTGCATGTCTCATTCCCCGTACTTGGCAGAGTCTGCCCTTATTTGACAGTTTTATCTGTCTATTTGGCTATCAACAGGCCCCAAGGACACAGACTCTCTGTCTGCTGTATCAGATAGCCAGGTCAAGAAAGTTACAAACCTTCAGGGTTTCTAGTTCTAACAAAGTTTGCTTCAATATCTTATATCTTAAATAATAACTCATCCTTGTTTTAAGCTTGTATGTAGGTAAGTTTTGGCTTCTTCAACTCAACGGTTATTTTATTTTCTTAACTTTAGGAGAAGGAGCCTTTGAGAATGATCCCACTGAAGGAGGTTCACAAAGTGCAGGAGTGCAAGCAGAGGTATTTAACATGTCCCAGCATTTTCGCAATGTACAAAAGGCGCTGGTGTTTACCTTTTCTGATTTAGATAAAGATGTACAGTAGATGAGATTAAAAAAAAATGATTTGACTTGTTTTCCCCTTTTGCTGTAGTGACATCATGATGAGAGATAATCTTTTTGAAGTCGTCACCACATCGAGGACGTTTTACATACAGGTGCGTCTTTTTCTACGATAAGAGGAACGTACAGTTGAGTCACATGGATGAATACATTCAGACGTTTCTGAGGTGTCACTGTACCGCAGTGCTCATACGTTCTGTACTTTCTTCACACTTTGTTTGCATGTTTCCCTTCCTGTCACTTATCTCTTTCTCATTTCCTCACCGTCTGTTTCTCTTTCTGTTTTCTTACTGTTGTTTTCCTACTCTCTTTTTCCACCAGGCGGACAGTCCAGAGGAGATGCACAGCTGGATCAAGGCTGTCTCTGGGGCTATTGTGGCCCAGCGGGGACCTGGGAGGTCTGCTGCCACAGTATGTATCATACACCACAGTACAGCACAGAGTCACAGATTTCAATATCTCACATGTACCTGTAGAAAAAAGGAAATGACTTCAGGCTTTGAACACTTTGAAGTAATGATTTACTCATTTCACACCTTGATTACTGAGGTCTCACACAGCTGAAAGCTACAGAGATGAGAATCCTGTTTTACTTTTCAAACCAATCCAGACACGGTCGTTTGGCTACATTATGTTTCACAACTTGCCCTTATTTTTGCAGTGTAACAACATGAAGCCCAGTTGTTGTAGCTGTGGTTGTATAGTCTGAAGCTAAATTCTGCTTTGTGTAGTCTACACAAGAACCTCCCAGCACCCGAGCCAAGGACTGGTACAGGGCCTTGGGACGGTTGCTACCAAACTGTGAAGAAACAACATGATTTGGCAGAGAAAGCTCATTAATTTGGAACTTCAAAGGCTACTATAGGCTATTCTTCAGTATTTTCTGTGTTTGCCACAGCCTGCTCGGCATTTTCCCACCATCCAATAACAAATACAGATGTTTGTTTTTTTTTTTAAGTTCCTTTTTTGGCCATGTTGTGTCTTCATTAGACAACTGGCAGTTGACAGGACAGGAAGGGAGGGGAGAGAGAGAGAGAGAGATGGGGAATCTCATGTAACAAAGGTCCCCAGCTGGATCTGGACCTGGGAACGTGGCAGTTCATGGTTGGTGCCTTATCCCCTGAGGAACCAGGGCAACCCTATACTGATTTTTGTTTTTAAGCGAAAGTAGGTCATCAGTACGCATGACCAATGCGCCGTCGCCACTTTTCAGCCTCATGTGTGAGAGCACTTCCTGCGTCTTAGAGCTACTCGGTTAGCTCAGTCAGCAGCCTTCATGCTTAGAGACAGGCAGGTTGACTTGGCAGGTGAGAAGACAGAAATAAACCGGTTCCATTGCCCAGACTGCAGAGGAAACGCTGTCCTCTGCCGCAGCTGGTTCCTTCTGGTTAGACTGGAATCATTCTCAACACATTTCCGCTGACTGTTTCTCTACAATTCCCTCTCTCTTGCCTCCACTTTTCTCTCGCTTGTTTTTCTCTCATCTTCTTTTCCTCTCCTGTGCCTGTTCTCTGTATCCTCTTTTCCCCCCTTCTTTCTTTCTCTGTCACATTCTCTCCTCCACCTCCTCCTCCTCCTCTCCCTGTGGGCAGATGGCCCATCTGCTCTAATCCTGCTTTGCACTGTGTTGTTGCAGATGCGGCAGGCCAGACGGCTGTCGAACCCCTGTATACAGAGGTATACGTCCCGAATCGGGGAGTGCAGCAGCACGTATGTCAGCTCGTCTAAATTCCCCCTTTAAACTATAAGTTCATCTTTTTTAATACTGTTTTCCACTCACTGGCTGCCCCTTTGTGGTTGTAGACGTTATGAGGGAAGATCAGATATGACGGCACATCTGATGCTCTATTTTTTTTTTCTTTTTTTTTTTTGCCAACCACACCCTACGTATGGCTGTGATAACCCAACAAGTGCTCCTCCCTTCACGCCCTCGTCCGCACTGCTTCTCTCATTCACTTCTCCCCCTCCTTTGCTTCTCTTTCCCCCTTGCTGGACTGTCACTTAAAGCTCAGCTTGAAGTTTACATCCATTGCATCCGGATCGTTTTCAGCAACAGCAACAACAAAAACAAACTTGTGTCAGGAATTGTAAGGCTCAGGGTGTGCTTCATTTAGCTTCTCTTGCATGTGATGACTGTCGCGACAAACATGGCAACTCAAATCAAGCACACCTCCAGTCTTTCAAAGAATAAAAAGTAAAGGTAAAGACTCTCGAAACAGTTGGAACACAATCATCATCTAACTATTAGATAAACCTGCAGTCGCTGCCCCTCTCCCTCTCTCCCTCCCCCCTTATGGTTTCACTTTCACAGCTTTCACATGTCCTCACCATTATCGATGACACCTTGGTGTTAAAATATACACGAGTTGATGAACAATCCATGTGCAAACACACACTCTGTGCTTGAACTACGCTACCAGCGTAGCTATGAATACCTGTTTCTATCTCTGTCTTTATTACTGGGTACATGTGTCTTTCACACCTTCTGTTTCTCTTCCCTTCATGCCCTGTTATCTCTGCAGTCTGCTGCAGCTGTGTACCTGTCTTAGATGTGTGACATCCTGCTTGTCTCTCCTCCTCCCTCCTGTTCGCTGCCTGTATGTTTTTTTTTCCTCTCTTTCTCATATACACAGTAATGTACTTGTTTTCATATTGACTTCCTGTGCCTTCTGTGTGTGCGAAATGTTAAACATTTTAACAGCTTTTAAATAAGAGCCTACCTGTGCTGAATCCACACGTCCAGAAGGTTCTCACGGCGTCGCGTTGATTTATAGGTTCATATTATTGTATTAGAGCTGTAAAGTGCCTGTATTTTGTGATTATGTCACACAGTCAGTAGTTGAGCGAGCAGTGGGGGAGTTGTCCACATCTTCAGTGTGGTCGATTATTTGCTGCTCTGGGTAACAGTGTAAGAGTTTGGACCTTTGGATTCAGCATAATCTTGTAACACGTGTGACTGCCCTCAGGATATATTGACTTGTTTGTTGAAGGAATTGTAAATCTAAGTTCTCGTGATTTTACTGATCATAAATTTCACAATCCTGCAAAGTCCCAGCATGTCACTCTGTCACTGTCACGTCATGTGGTAGAAACTGTGAAAATGCAGAACCTTAAAGTTGTCAGAGATGTTTGTACTGGAATCTCTCTGCTCTTTGTGGGAATTTTTCTTTTCTAACCTACATTTTACCAGCTACTCAGTGGCTTCTCCCTTTTAGTTTTTCTTTCTTCCCATGCCTCTGCTTTGTGTTTCAGAGATTGAAATCTGACAATGAAAAGCTGTGAAATAAAGAGCAACAACCAACCACTGCTTCCTAAGACACTCTGCTCTTCCACTGCAACCTGTCGAGACTACCAAAACTAAAACCTGCTGACACTACTACCACTACTCCTGCTACCTCTACTTCTGCTACTACTACTACTTCTTCTACTTCCTACTGCTACTACCACCATCTCCAATCTCTAGCAATGCTACATTCTTCAGCACCTACAGCCTTCAAGCTGCGTCAGGCCCCACATGTTGGTGCTAATTCCAAGTCTGTAACTCACTCAAATAAGCTGCAAATATCAGGATGTCGCTTTTGTTACTAACAACAGCTCGTCTTGTTTCTCTCATTCTCGTTCTCTCCGTGTCCTCCACTGTTTCCACTGCAGGAACACAGCAGCCGTCCCACTTTCTACCGCAGCCCCTCGGGCCCCCCAGTCCCTCGCTCGCCCATATCTGCCATGCCACCATGCTACCCAGAGTGGGGGGCTGCTGTCACGTGCGGCACACGCTCGCAGCCTGGCGTGGGACAGCGAGCACTTCATGAGCCTGCTGCCACGGCCCAGTCACAGCCACACGCCAGCACGCCTGTCCCTGCAGGAGACGCGTCTGGCAAAGTGACCTGCGAGCCACCCGCCACCACCATCGCTAACACGGAGGAGTCACCGTGGCGACGGCGGA
>OMNW01009994.1:0-15767 GCA_900303245.1 Selene dorsalis | reverse complement strand
GAATAAATATTTAATGACAAAGCTGTGAAAATGATGAACGACTCGTGCAGCGGGGCCAGGATTCCTAGTCCAGATAGATTTATCATTGTAAACTGAGGAAGTTCTGAGACTGATGACCGGTCTCCTATAAATTTACAATTTGGGCCTTCAGATAAAAAAAAAAAGTGCTCAAAGTGATATTGTGGCATAATATCATAGGCCTGGGGGAGAGGTGTGATTTGTCAGTAGGCAGGTATTTGAGTGTGAATTGATTAGTGACACATGAGGAATCAGTTTGTATCAGTGCTGTAAACACCCGAGTACAAGCTGGATTCATATTATATACATCCATGTGTGTGTCTGCCTGGGTAATAATGCATTGGTGGCGTGAGACGCTGTCCTCAGTAACACAGACACTCTGTGGGTGACCCTGTCAGACAGAGTGGAGCTGGGCTTCAATTCAAAATAGCTCTTTCAGGTACATTTGGTTCCGCGTTCATTCCAATCATTCGGCATTCACTCCAGTCCCCCTCTCTCTAAGTCTGGCTCCAAGTAATGGAAACTGGCATAGAGGCTTCAGGTGCAAATATAAATGTCACTGCAATTACAGTGGAGAGGAGTCTGCAAACAAATAGTGTGTGAGGGTGTATGCTTCTGTAAAGGAACGTGTGCATGAAAATTGCAGTAGAACGTATTGTGTATCCTGATGCAGACAGTCCGTAATTTTTTTTTTTTTTTTTTTTTCTCCCTGCTCTGCTCCCTATCATCTTCATCTCTATTTTCCCATCTGTGACAGACTGACAGACTGACTGTCTTTGAACAGAGGCTCATCATTCTCTTCAGATTTCATCAGGATGTGACCGAGTTCAATGTCAAACAAGCGCCAGAGCCGAGACCCGCAAATTGTGACAGTAAAAGACGATTTAAATACCGATCAGCTTGGCTTTAAAAGCGCGCCTTCGAGTCTCCCTTTGGTTGATTTTGTTGGGCGTCCACTGCACTAAATAAACCATGTGACGTTGGCTGAGGACGTGGTTAACAAAGGCACCGCGAATGCAGTGGCATCACAAAGTCACCGAGCAAACTTTAGATTCTTTCAGTTTTATAAATGTATTATAATTATTATTTATTTTTTTAAATGTCATTTATTGTCCTTTGTTGGATAGGAAAAGAAGGAGCCTTCAATGTGGGACAGCATCATCACCACTGTGACGCACAGCTAATGTGCTGAACCCAAATGTGTTCTTTTTAAAACTAGTGAAACACTTTTAACTTTTGCAGGCAGATGGCTCGTCTAAACTAGAGAAACTATATAATTTAAGAAATAACAACACACTGGAATAGAAAGGATGGACTCTTCGGCTACCTTTGATTTCTATCTCTGAACTGTTTCAGATTGAGTTCACCGTGTGAACACAGCCATGGCAGCTGAACATGAATATGCATGGTGTAGAAAAAGTCACTCTAGTGTTTCTTAATTGTTCATACTTGCATGTTCTTGTGATTGCACCTGATCAGAAAAAACAGACACAGTTCTGCTTAAGAGTACAAATTAAGAAATTGCCTCTTACCTTACAGAGCACAAAGTATTAAGCCCCCAGCAGTGGAAGTTTGTTTTCTTACTCCTGGCAGAGGGTAAATGAGGGGAACAACAAGCTAAGTCTTTTGAATCCACCTTAGTCAGTGGAAATAAATGACAATAAAAGACATCAGCAGTAAGTGTGTGTGGGTGTGTTGTTTTCAGGTTGGAAATAATGTGGCAAGAGGTGTCATTTTAGTGTCACAGATTTGCACAAATGCTGAATTATACATGTGCAAACCCTGATAGATGCTGGTACTGCAGATTGTGATTTGCCTCCGGTCCTCTGGCGTTGTCAAGAGTCAGTAACTGACAAGAGGAGAGACGGGAAATTGAGGGACAGCACTTTCTCAATTGGGATGCAGGTAGCAGTTAAGGATTATTGTTGTTCTCGCGCTGATGCTATTTTACAATGGGCTTTCACACGGATACAGAACACCATAAAGTGTTCTATGTTAGTCTTTTCCTTTACAAGGCTGCCTCTCCTTGCTCTCTCCCCGAGTCGCTCGCCCTGCTGACTTGTCCCATGCTCTCCTATAATCTATAATCTCTTCTCGAGATCTCACCTGTTTCTGTCTCGCTTGCAATTTTATAAGCTGTTTCCACCTGTTTGAATGTGCTAATGGTGCAGAGATTTGTTATCTGATAACCGCTCTGCGAGACAGAGGGATGAATAAAGATGAAAGTGCCAGAGCAGGTAGTGGCAAATGAGGCTGATGAGTGACTGAGTGTGGGAATGCAGGCAGATATGCTAATGCAGTGAAAATGTGATGCAAATGAGGTTCTTTCCCCTCAAATGCACAGACCCTCTCCATGTCTGCATCACACGGCTAGGATGATGTTTTAGCACGAGGTGTTTGTACTGGTTTCTTTTTTTCTTTATTGAAATATACAAGCATAAGGTGTGATTCAGGTACTGACCTCTGATCAGCATGGGGAATGAGGCACTAGTAAAAAAAAAAAGTAAAAATGAACATTCCCAAATGGAAATCTCAATGATGACTGCGCCTCTCTGCACCACTGTAACACATTAGGAATACTTAAAATATCATTGGCGGTATAACTGTGGAAGGATTACAGGGTGTTAGCATGTCATTATATACATCAAACAAATCCACTGCTCTCCTGCCTGCCTTGAATAGCAATACCCATTGTCACCATAAAAAGGCCTTGCTGTGGAGCACTCTAAATGGCTTTTTCAATTTGGCCACATGAGGTTGAGTCTGTTATTATGCTAAATGCATTATGCCGAATTGATTGAGATGTTAACATGTGAATAGCAGGAGCTAATGCACGAGGTGTGCGTAGAGTGGCCATGACATTTAAGCCTGAAGTTCACCATTACAAATTGTTAGAGTCACTGATTAAGTTAATTTGCTTTTGCATAGATCATATTTTTTGTCATAACGCCAAAGCACAATCATCACAGTGTTTAAGCGGAAGTAGTCGTTGTATGGAAAGGGTTGATGCGACCGCTGGAGTACCGCAGGCTGGGAACGTTCACCACCCAACAGCGAGGCAGATACAGTTGCTAAGTGACAAATTGCTAGCAGGAACGGACAAGTGAGACAGAGTGAGAATGAGAAAGAAAGGGAGGGGACAGCGAGTGGAGGAGGATCTGATTGGCTCTCTCTCAGGAATATGAGCTGCCTCGCGGAGAGAGGTTGGGTGGGAGAGGAAGGATGGACTGACGAAGAGGGAGGAGGAGGAGGAGGAGGGGTGAGGGAGGATAATTGCAGCTGATCAAATGGATGAAAAACAATCTGAAGCAGCGAAAGAGGCAGGGACATGTAGAAAAGAGGGTGTGTGTGTGTGTGTGTGTGAGAGCTTTGAGTATTGATTGAAAGGGGGGAGGACTGATGCTCTCAGTCTGCCGTCTCATATGAAACATACTATGGTTAAAACATGACTCTTGAATCTTGGAAACAGGGATTACAACACATGAGAGGCTAAATGATGAATGAAGGGCTTTAAAACGCTGCGACTCATCTAGAAATTCCTTATTAAAGCTTTTACTGACTTTGTTCTATTTCTCTTTTTAAAAACCACACAGCATATATACAGTCCTCATGAATGTGAATACATACAACTAGTTAGCACCAGTATCTTTTATATGTGGGGGATATAGATGGAGGTGAGAAGAAGTAGTGAATTCAGTGTAGCGTGTGTATGTTTGTGTGTGTGTACTTGACTGAATAACTATATTGGCCTTCTTGGCTTTCATCTAATGCTGCCTTGCTGCTTGTAAAATTTGTACGTGTAAAGTTTTATTATCCATTATTGACTGTGAGGGCACGCTCCAGCCTCCATAACCATAAACAGCTGAACACACGTCCGTGGATTCACTATGACCCCAACTTCCATAGTAACTTTTTTTTTTTTTTTTTTCCCTTTGCACAGTGGTGTTTGTGACTCAGATGCTTTTTGTGGTTTACATTTAAAGGTCCTGTATTGTATAAAGTGAGACTTCTATGTCTATTTTTATTTATTATTAGAAAGTAGGTCTAGGCTTTATATTAATATAGTTGGAAGTATCACAGCCTCGGTCCACAGAGAAATGAACACAGCCTGTACTCAGGAACCCATAGATGCTCAATAACAAAGATGACGCAGTATGATACATAAGTGTTAGTGTACATTTGTCGTCTCTTACGTGAGCATGATTGTGATCGCCTGCTCACGTCAAAACATAACACAACTATACGATATACTACTTTCATACTGTAGATACAGTATTAAATTGTGAATGTGAATCTGTTCATCTGTTATCTCAATAACCGATCAACCCAGTGCATATCCGTCTATCAAAATCACATACGTTGTAAGTCACGGTGTGAACAGCTGTGACGCTGGATCGGAATCAACACACAGAATGAATCCGAGTCGTGAGATCTTGCGGGAGTTTGTTGCCGAGGCCGAGGCAAGTTATCTGTCTGTGTGAAAAATGCCATTTCAGTGTCAGAATGTTCAGGGGATCTGTGGCTGGTGAAAAATGGACCCAATATTTCTTTCATCTATCATAATTCCATTGGAGTGAATAGACTCAGACCTGCCACTGGTCTCCTAAAGGGGGGGGGAGTCGGGGGGAAACCCGTGTGATACGGTAAAAAGAAATGATTCTAAGTGCACCGTTCTCAACTTTGTCTGCTGTGCCATAAAACAAGCCAGCAGGACATCCATCCATGACTCCATGATACCACAACTAAAAAATGTACTGCATTCATGGACCTGTTGTTACCAGAGCTCCAGTGAGAAGCCTGAGAGAGATTTTTGGTTCTTAAAACCACAATGGATCAACACTAACAATAAAAAACATGAAAGTATTAAATATCGGATCTTTAATAAAACATCAGAGACAAACCATCCCCCTCCTTTTCTAGAAGCCATGATTCTTAGTTTTGCTTGAATCAAAGGAGGGGAAGCATCACTGCTGCTATGTATGTAAAGCACAGAACTTCCTGTGTAGCAGGAGACTGCAGAACAACAAATATGAAGGTCTCCTCTGAGACTGAATCGTTAGTCTGTTACATCAATCTGGCTTTCAGCCAAACAAACATTTATATTTGCATTTTTTTTTTTTTTTATAGATTCTTTAGGTTGTTTATTCCCCCCAATAACCGGGAGAAGAATTTCTACTTCTTCAAAATGGCAGCACCTCAGTGGATTCCTATACAGTTCACAGTGGTCGCTGCCTGTGTGTAACTCTAAACGTGACCTTCACCGAACCTGATCCAGATGCAGATCAAAGCTCTGCCTCTACCGGAGCTGAACTCCGGGGGCCAGCGGTTCAACCTCAGGGCTGTGCACCCAGCACGACAGGACATGAAATAATCTGTTTGATCCGCCGATGAATCCGATGGCTGCATACAAGGCCCGGTTATACGGAAGAGAGACACGCAAGGGGCGGCAAGACTTAATGAAAATCAAAGCAGACGGTAGAGTCGGCCAGGGACGAGGGAAGGGCCCGTGATGGTAGGTGAGAGTGGGAAAAAGAGGGAGGATGACAGTGGTACAAAAACTGTAAATGGGATATTTAAAAAAAAAAGAAAAAAAAAGAGAGATATTGAGTTCAAAGGTCACCCTGTCTTTAGATGCTGGCTATGCTACTGGCCCAGTTGTGTGACACAGTGGATGTTGAATCTTTTGCTTGTAAAGTCACATTGGGGAATACAAAGAAAACTCGCCTCTGTTCTCTTTTTCATAGTACAGAACAAACTCCCAATCCTCCCACTGCTCACACTCTCCTTTAGTCTCCGACGGCAACACTACACTTCATTTCCCTCTCTCTGTTGTACGCACAGCGATTCTTTCGCTCCCTCTTCTTGTCACGAACAAAAAAAAAAAAGAAAAACATCACTAAAATACAGACATACAAGCATGCGCTTCCTCTCCCCTGCCAACGTGTGTCTCGTGTTTCCTCTGACTGTCTGCGGCGTCCTGCGGGACCCCGGTGTGTCTGTTGAGTGCACAGATAGACCACTGTGATGTGAGGCGCTTCTGATTGTTCCAGTGATCATCAGCGTGGAATGTTAGCCCTCCAAGAATACATTAGTATATAGATTACTGTATTTCTGCATGCCTATCTTTCCAGTCGATCGAATGCAGGGCATCCGACATGTTTTCCTGGAATTGCATCGCCACAGTCTGAGCCGAGCATGGAATGGGTTTATATCAATGATTCTATTAAGTGATAACAACAATGGAAGCCATTGGATTTTAATGATGTGGTCAAATAAAGAGCAAACACCTTAATATAAGGCACATTGTACACATTATGATTATCTTTATGCTTTCAATTGTGTTTTTTTTGTGTTTTCACATTTTAATGGTGTTTCTTGTTTATATTTCAGTTACCTGACTTGCAGTACTTTCTGCTTTATGTTTCCTCATAAGTTTTATTCTTACTGGGCTCATTTTATGCACCAAAAAAGCAAAGCTAATTTCTCATGTTTGAAAACCTACTTGGCCATAAACCTCATTCTGATTTAAATGGAGGATCTGAAAGTGGAAACAGTGGATCTTGTGAAAGCTGGATTCTTCTTTATATTTATTGTTATTGCTATATTTTTATTATTATTATTATTTATTATGATGGAGAACATGTATTTTCTTTTTTCATTTCTCTATTTTGTGTCATCTGCCTCTCTGGACATCTGTAGATACAGCATTACATTGCATGGTATAATAATGAGCACACCTTGTGATGCTGCAACAACAATAAAACAGCATGCCTGACCCTAACCTTTGTCTGATCACTGTTTACATGTGTTCTGTACAGCAGGTAGATGCTGTGCTGCCTTTTGCTGTTTAAAGTTGTAATGCTATGGAAATACTGGGTCTGTGACAGAGGAGGAGGCTGATAAAACAGATCTGCTGACTGCTGTCAGGTCTTTAATTTAATGCTCCTGTCCAATTGCTGGCAGTGATATCGCCACCTGCGCACAAATCTACTATTTAAAGTCAATACATCACCACCTAAACATTCACTGAACATCTTCTTGATCTGCGCTCCCTCTGCTGCTGGTTTGAAAGGCACACACAAACTGATTGACTGACTTAGAGTTACCGTAGTGACAGTAATGGGTATGAACGTAATAACAGAGGCGCCAGTGGTTTTAGTTTCTGTCTGAGGTGTTTTGAATTGAATTGCGGCTGATTTTTCCAGGTGTCGATGTTAAAAGTAATACAGCGGAGTGTGGATTAGTCTGGATCTGCTGCAGAGAAGATAAATACTCAGAAAAAAGAAATACATGCAGTGATGTTGTTGATGCACTGTGCATGAACTGAAAGTATGACCCGCATGCTGACTCACACTGTGTCCTTGCACACTTAATATTTGACCCATTTTTCACCGTGTGCTCTCTTTCTCGTGGTGTATCAGATATTTCTATCATTTCCCTAGACGCCCCGACATCAGGGTTTCCATCTTTGTCTTTGCCCTTCTTTGTGCAGGATGTTTGTACAGTGTGTGTAATCCCAGAGGAGAGAAAAGGTCAAGGGATGGTCGCCGGTGCTGAAGTCTACGAGGTGTCCGTGATGGTGGATCATCATGTCGTGTCAGAGCAGAAGGATGAGAGGGAGGGGGTGAAGGTGGGATGTCTCGGTGCTTATGATAACCTATGTGTGAGGGGACCTGCACTGACAAGAGGTTAAGACAAGTGTCCTTGATGCAGACTACAGGGATTAGTCAAATTTTTCAAACAAACCACGTTCTATATCATGCACGCTTGCAGTACTGCCAGACGCCACCAAGGGGAGCTCTAAACCTGTGATCGTTCATTAGCCATACAGCACACTGATGTCTCCCCTGCCCCTCCCTCTTCTTCTCAGTGGAGAGTCCCTATCACCTCACCTAATTCTGTCTGCTTCATTTTATCCTGCACAAAGCTGACAAATTCATAGGTTTTGTGGAGAATATACATATACAGAGGGAGAGAGAGTCAGAGTGAGAGAGAGAGAGAGAGAGAGAGAGAGAGAGAGAGAAAGGTTGGTGAGAGCTTGCAGGCTTTACTTATTTTGGAGCTTACTGATGCAATGGTAGATATGGATGACGTTAGAGGAGCCACTAAGAAGAGCAGACCGAGAGTGGATGAGACTTTGGATTCAAATGGGACTGTACAATAACCTCAGCTGGATCTCGGTGCTCGTCTCGTAGACTGCAGGCTATTTTTAAATGTGATGTATCATGTTAGCTACAAAGGGGAAGAGCAGTGGAAAACAATAAGTGTGTCTTAGTGTTGCAGCTGTGTTTACGTTCTCAGCTTTGTTAAAAAGCCAGATGATGTAATCGACAGTATCTACGGCATCGAAACTGTGCCAAACAAGTTGGGTGGGAGGGACAACATATAGAGGGAGATAATAATATACATGGGTACATTGAATGTGACAAATTATGTATTTAATCAAAGGGAAATTGATGTTTAGAGTATTTAAACACAAAATAGCCATATTCAAGTGTATAGGGAGCAGTGTGAATGGGTTTGGTAACTGTACAGCACAGTGTGCATGAAATAAACAGCAAGTATAGCACGTCACCAAAAATGAATACAGCCTCTGCTGAGCTTTTGTGTCATTACAGTGTTATTAATCATTATTAATAATTAATCATCTTTGGAAGCTGTAAGACTGCACTGAGGCCTTCCTGTTATTTGATCCACATGAGTCAACAAAGCACTTCTGAACGATCATGTCGATCTCGTGGGTATGTACACTGCATCAAATAATTACAAACCTTCAGTCATGTTCATATTGTAATGTATCTTAATTTCATATACGGTGTTATTGATTATAGTTAACACATGACATATTCCTTTAGTTAAGAAGCATGATCGTTGGCTGTTTGTGAGGATGTATGGTCGCACAAATGTGAATATAGAGTTTCTCCCACATTGTGTAAATGCACGTGTGTGTTCTGCGAGACCAAAGCATTCAAGTGCTCATTGATCAGCTGGATTGTCGGCCGTATCAACGGATGTAAACACGGGGTCAGAGGTGGTCAATGTCATCGATGCCTTGCTCTTTGTGCCTCTAAGTGTTGATGGTTCACTCTAAGCCTACAGAGCTCTTTAACACTTTGGACTGCCTGCTAGGGTCAGATCACCTGGACAAGCATGATGAGTTCAGACATGTGAGATCTGCATGAAGTTCAATCTGAGGTTTTAAGAGCTCATGCTGTTCTGAGTGCCATGTGGGGCAGAAGAAAACTCTATTGATTTTCAACACAAGCTCAGATATTCATTTTTATTCTTTCCCTAAGAATACCACGAATACATAGAGATACCCTTAACACCACCAGATGTGCTTGTTAGTTTCAAATAAGCAAATATAAATTTAAATGACTAAACTTTGAATGAGAGGAATTCTTCCCACTTGTTTTAAAATTCAATTTCTGCTTATCTCAATACATAAACAACTAACTGATTATACAATACCTCTCTAATTTGACTAATACTAAGGCTTATGTTTCATTTTATCACCACAATGCTTCTAGTGTCAATGTGTTCTATTGTAGTGGTGATGGACTGACCGGAGATCAGGTTAATTGAATCTTGTCTTTCTTTCCATGAGCCATTGAAATCCAGTGGCAACAACAAATCAATAGGTGCTTGTCGTTTTCTTTCATCCTCTGTGGCTCATGTGCAAATACCCAGCCTAAGCCTTGTTCTATGGTTTTTACATGGTCTACTGACATGGTCTCCTCATCCTTTATCTTCTAACCCCCTAACTGTGTAAAACCTGCTCTCAAAAGACTCTATACAGTGAACCATGAGAACCACTTGACAACAGGAGTTGTCCAAAGAGATAAGACCCACAGCAATGCTCTATGACTAGTGGCTCTTGTAATGGTTTAGTGCATCAAGAATGCTATTTAGAGAATGAAAGAGCAGTTAGGCACAGATTTGAATCATCAACTGACCCCCTATTGTGTCGTTTTGGTGTTTATGCAGTAGATTGGAAGAATCTGCTTTTGTGACATTTTTGTTTTTTTGTGTTAGTACAATATGTGGATGGACTTTTATTCATGCCACAAACAAGCTGTGTCAATGAAGTTAGACTGTGCAACGGACCAATCCCATAAGCCACTGCGATGACTGCACCATGACCCTTCGTTCTTAGTTGCATCATGGTCCTCTACGGGTTTGAGCGGTCAGCTGATCTCATAAGTTATTGTTTTACAGGCGACAGCAGAGTTAACTTTAACTAATCCAGTATACAAACTAGCAACACATGAGTTCTACATAAGTCATCAGTTTAGTGTTGTGACCCTGCATGGACTATTAATTTGTAATGTCAACTTTATTTGTATAGTGCATTTAAAAGAAAAAAAAGTTGACAAGAGTTGGACCAAACAGCTTGAGGCAATGCTCGAGTTGGAGGCTGACATGAACTCTATGCAAATCAGTGACTGAATCAATAACCTGGTTGTTAAGGCAGTGACATTTACAATGAAATATAGATAGGATAGATAGACTGGCACATGGGTAAGCACAAGGCAGACACCCAGATAATAATAAGTGTTTCAGTTTAGCACATGTATGTGCTCGTGTTACTCATTTGCCTAATGGTCATCATTATGGTGCAGTTGGCGGTAGGTGGTTTGGCTCATGCTTTAAATCTTTAAAATTGTGTTGGCTTCCAAAACTCATTAAGCCAGTCTCACTCTGCTGATCACACATCGTTCTACAGCGTTCCATATCTGACCCCAGCTGTGGATGCGCACATGTGTGTGTGTGTGTATGTGTGAGATGACACATCTGTGAGTGTGTGGTCATTTGTCCTTATCAAAGCTCGGCATATGCTAATAAAACATCAGTTTCACAAACCCTGGACTATTTCCATGTCTAGGTTACCACAGTGAAATATATAATAATATTATTGCAATGTGACAGAAATTGCACAGTCTGGATGGCATGGAAATTTCCCCCTATAATTTACTAGCACTTAGTCCACATTAAGAATCACTTTGCTCTCAGGTTTTCCTTTTTTGTGTGTGTGGGGGGAAGAATTTCTTCAGTTTCCGAAAGTACAGGAAAGCGATCGTATTGGTTGATTTTTTTTTTCTTTATTCAAACTTTCAGGGGACGTTTTTTTTTTATTTTGCAGAGACACACACAAAGAAGCTGATGTACCATCTTTGTGTTAATGCATTCACCTCAGGCTTTTTTTTTTTTGCATCCGTGGCTGCTTGCAATGGCCATTATTAGGTCTGACAAGACATTCATTCCAATTACAATTACAAAAAAAAAATGTGAAGAAGTAAGCAGGGCAAGTGCAAGTGAAATTGATTGTATCTCACTGCTGGTATCTGCAACTGCCAATTGATGACTGGGTCCTTCCAGAGAGTGGTGTACGTGTGTAGTGCTTTGCTGTGGATGTGGATGGATGGACCATGCGCGGACACACACATATACACGTATACGTTCAGGTTGCAGGTGCTCTTTTGTTTTCCATTAGTTTAGATTAAAGATTTGTAAAGATGTGTTGGGTAATTTGTTCCGAAAGGGTTTAAGTGCATTGTCACCTTTGATAAATTAAGGTGCGTTCAATTTGTGTAGCCGAGTACATTATGTGCATACATACTGAGCAGAGCACTTTCTCCACTTGTACGTTATTAACGGTGAAAAACAATGTCCCCGGTGACCCCTAAATATGCACGTCTGTCATTGATTTCCTTATAATGTATGTTAACCTAAATGGAGTTGGGATTACTTGGCCTTTTACACTATGTATCACAGAATGACCTTTGAATATGAGGATGAAATGGATCTTTGGTCGCAGAAATACATTTGAAACCAAGAAAGATTAAAAACAACAGCAACAAAAATATAGCTCGAGCCTTGTGTTAAACTCCAACCTGGAAAGAGAAACTAATTAGTTAATCAGGGAAGAAAACAGAGAGAAAGAAGGTGATGCAGGCAGCAGCCGCTCCCTGTCGGCTCCACGTGTAGAGAGAAAACATTAAGATGGAGAGTCAAATAAAACAGCAGAGGGTGGGTGGCAATCAGAGGCAGCGCTCCCAAGGTGACGGCCCTGTTTTAGGTGCGCAGTGTTTACCTGGCGCAGGTTGCGGGTGACGCGCACATCGTGCCAGGCGTTGTCGTTGAACTTGCCGTTCACGGGCTCCACCAGGGCTTCGAAAGCCCCCGAGCCCAGGTTGATGACCAGCCAAACGGCGCCGCTCTTCAGCGAGAGGTTCACGTAGTCGGCCGACTTCCCGGTGTGCAGCATGAGGCCGTTGCGTTGCAGTGTGCGGAAAGAAAGCGTGATCTCGTCCGTGCTGCTCTGGATGGGCGTCATGGACAGGTCGTAGCAGAAGAACTCGTTGCCCTTGAAGGTGGCCACTGACTCTTCCTTACCTGGAGCCAAGAGAAGAAAGGAAGAAAAACAAAAACTAAGTGAAAAAAGTAATGAACGCAGGATTAAACCAGTGTTATGATCTGACAGTATCACCTCCGTGGGATTGTTTTAGCTTCGCTGTGCAGAATCACGCACCATGGATGGGCTGTTTTCACATTAATCTGCTGAAGGTTAAAGTTTTATCTCTGCTCTTCAAAAATCTCAGTTTAACACCGGTGTGTAAATGACACCACAGCATCACATAATGTCTGGTGTGCAATACACACACGTGAGACCCAGAAACTCCAGACACACACTTTTTTTTTCAGTGAAATATAGAGACATCTTTTGTCTGTCAGTTAAAGCATTGAAATGACCTTGGACATTTGCTTCTAGACGTCAGATTTTTTATTAAAGCAGCATTTTCTTCCTCTAAGTTTTCTCTGCTGCACTTCTTTCCAGAGCGGGTGCTGGCAAATTTCACTTGACGAGAACCTGAGCCATTGCTATGTTTACAAGATGAGAGGTTATAACAGGTAGATAGATAGATAGATAGATAGATAGATAGATAGATAGATAGATAGATAGATAGATAGATAGATAGATAGATAGATAGATACTTTATTAATCCCAAAGGGAAATTTATTTGTCTGTCAGCTCATCTACCATTTGTAGAAGAATTAAAAAGCCTGATGGCTGTGGGTATAAAAGATCTTCTGTATCTCTCTGTCCTGGTACGAAGAGAGAGGAGCCGTCCACCACTGCTGCTTCTCTGATTCTTTAATACACCCTCTCTGCAGTGCTATGTCTATGCATGACATTGTATGAAGTCACTATGGTGACTAGCTCTAGCTGGTTAGTATATAATAGGGATAGAAGTGTCAAATGAAGGCAGCTCTTGGTGAGTGTAGGAAGGAAGTTAAATGCTTGACTCATTGCAATTCTTCTGGACAACTAAATAAACAGCTGCTAATGTAGCAATAGATAAACTTGTGTGTTTAATGAGACAGAAGGAGTAGGATTTTAAGAATCCAGTCTTTTTTCTTGCACTATTGCAAAGAAGAAATGTTTTCAGCATGTCTCAGGTAAAATAATTTTATTTTACCTGAGACATGTTGCTCTGATGACTCGCATCAGAGCAAAGCAAACAGATGGGTAAGAATTAGACGAGAACATGTCTTTGAATAAGTGAGACTCAGACAAAACAGCACAGACATAACAGCAGAAGCACGAAGAAGCGAGTGGATTAAAGGAGAAATTCAAAAAGAGCTGAACAGAAAAGGATGAACAAAGGTGTTGACAACTGTCTGTCTGCAGCACATGGCCACCTTCCACCGCAGCGAGCTTCTTTCACACACCGGCGGTCAAAACAGCCAGTCTGTACAATGGACATATGTCAAACAGCAGTCTAACAGCAGCAGGGGGGACGACACAGTGCGCATCTGTCAGGAACTGAGCAAACCCGCAGCTGTCACAACACAAACTAATACCGCAACATCTACAGCTGCGATACCTCAATCAAAGCGCGGACGAGGGAACCAGCCAGCAGGGAATGTTTATCTATTATTATCACAAGCACATACTGCGCTTTACCGTGACTTTCTGTTGTTTCATCTTTACTCTTTGGAGTGTATCCTGTCCTTCTGAATGAATCATACTATATTTGCTTACAGTGCTGATTTTCCTTTCCTTCCTTGCAAGATATAGGCAAGGCAAGTTTATTCATATATCAAATTTCATATGAAGAGACAAATGATTTAAATTAAAATAGATAAACCACATGGGAAGATAAAACAAAAAAAAAGAATTAAGAGTCATATAATGAAAAGAAATAAATAAACAAAAGTACATAAAAAAAAAAGACAGTGCAAGTGCAACATATGCAGAATCCATTAGTTACAGTTGGTGCAAAGCCAATCTTTTTCTTACAAGTTTATTCTAGTCCTATGCAGCATGGTAAAGCAGCTTCAGCTTCATCTGTCAAAGTCCCAGAATTGAGCCTTAGGGTACTCCATGTGTCAGGCTCACTCACTCCATATATGTGAAAGGGAATTCGCACATTTACAATCTTACCGAGACAAGTTTCGACGGTGCGATGACTGGATGTGGATTTGGTACGGGTCTGTAGTTGCTAACAGTAATAGAGGTGTGGGTGTCACTGTGTTTCTCAGGATGGTGTCAAGGCAGCATTTTGATGATTTAACATATTTTAAAGTTTCCTGTAGGATTTTGGAGTCATGGTGACTTATTTGTCTAAAGTTTTGAAAGTCCTCCCTACAGAGAGAAGCAAAGGAGATAACTGTGTTGTTTTTTAGCTTTACGAAAAAAAAAAAACTTTTCTTTAGCTTTAGGGGACTTTTTTTTGCTTGTTAGAAGTTAAATTCATTCGTAGTGGGTGTGATGACCTCAGTAACATTCACAATTCTGAAACTAAAAATTTATTGGCAGAAGTTGAGGCTCACTCCGGATCTGGTAGGATAAACTCTCTCTCTCTGAGGGGGTATCTGTGCTCCTGAAAAAAAAAGGTCAAACTCGTCAATAAAAGCACAAGCGCTTGAGCTGCGTGTTCAGTTCCAGTAGCCTCTTGTACTTGTTTACTTCCCATTAGAATGACAACAGAGGGCACTTATGTAAGCCATTGATACCAAGGGAGACTGGCGTCTTTAGTGGAAACACCATGTGCCCCCATACACAATCATTTGGTGTGGGGCCAGACAAGGATGTGTTGTTGTGTGTTTTCAAATAACTCCCTTCACATGGTGATCCCAGCTGGCACAATAAGGTTAACATCTGTTGTTCAGCAGTAGTAAACACTTCCTATTTCTGTTTTTCTCTCTGATATGGCTGGCATTTAATAAAATTGGGTGTTGATGTGAACAGTTGACTAGAATTTTTTTTAGTTGGCTTTTGGTTTTCTTAACGTTGGCTTAAAGGAGAAGTTACGTTTTTTGCAGCCTGGACCTTATTTCTAGCATAAAATACGTTCATTTACTCACCCGAACAACTTTGGTGTAACTTGGAGTCCTTCAGAAGATATTTAGATCCACTCGTGATCTACGTATATCCATATAACGGGAGTTGCTGGGGCAACGATGCAGCGTCTAAATAAGACATTATCTGCTGTGAAACTCCTTCATTTCTCCAATATGTTGTTATGAATCACCAGCACTATTCCCCCGTGAGGTCAGAGCGGCTCAGAGTTGTGTTGTTGTTGTCATCAGGGGTTTTTTACACAGCTTTTCACTGACCTACGACTTCGGCAGTGGCACGGAAGTGACGTCATCGAGGTCGTAGGTCATAATGTCTTATTTAGACGCTGCATTGTAGCCCCAACAACTCCCATTATTATATCCCATGGATATACATGGATCGC
>OMNW01009993.1:0-14552 GCA_900303245.1 Selene dorsalis | reverse complement strand
GACTGGAATGTATTTTTACTTTTTTGTCATGAGCAAGCCAAGAATGGTTCAAACACCTGGGAAGAAAATGCACGTTGGCTGCAAACTGGAAACTCTCTAATGTTCTATATGTGTTTAGTCTAACTCGCCCACTTCAGGAATCCGGCGGTGACTAAGGAGGCATGGCTGCTCTAATGTACTTGTAACACTCACAGACTCACAGCTTAGGGAAGCCTGTGCTGTAACATTAATCTTTAATCTGTGACTTAGACATTAGGCTGGCCAGAGATGAAACAGACCAACCCACAAAGTCTTTTTCCCTGTTTGGAGGAGCATCCCGTGTATGAGTAGGTTTGGAGGAAACATGTTTTTTTGCTGGGGCGTGGTTGTGAGAATGTGGGTGCTAATGTTTATGCATCAGTGTCAGATCAAACATCCTAAGGCGTGTGGCCTGTAATAACCTGCACTATACTTATCTCTGCTCGTCAGCAAACATCTTTCAAGATATTTGGGTAAAAGGATATATGGCTAAAATAATATTTTCATTTACATAAGATCTGATATCTCCTGCTGAGGGGCCAGATGGGTGGGATTTTTGAGCTTTACACTGATTTCTGCATCCTTACTCAACTTTACTGCCACTGAAAACTTGTGAACTGACATGATGCTGTAGATCCAACCTACTGTGTTTGATTTTCAGTTCATTGCAATACCACACCTAACATGTCTGCTGTTTTACCTTGAGGTTGATCCGCTCCAACAGCTCCTCCACGGAGGTGGGCTTGGGTGGTCGGCCCTTCCTCCTCCTCCTCACAGGCCTTTTGGGTTTCTCCTCTTCTTCACTCAGCACGTCCACATAGATGAACTTGAAGGTGCCAACTTTGTTGTTGAGCAGGCCCATCCATGTTCCCATGGGTGGCTTACTGATGATGTCGATCACATCACCACGCTGAAGGACAGCAAAGATAATTTTAAAAGAATTATTCCAACTTTGCCCCTCTTTGATCCTGTCACTTGAGAAAATTTAACTCTAGAAGTGTGTTAAAAAGTCAGATGATCTTCTTCCCAAACAACAATTCATTCTGGATCAAGGCAACAAAACTTTAACTGCACTCTGCAACTCCAGTCTGAAACACTGGATTATAAAGTTGCCTTCATCCATGAAGTGTAATCAAAAGACCGAGGAGACTGTGTGTGCTGAAGATTTCCAGAGATAAAAGGCTGTGGCTATTGACTTTGCACACAAGTGAATATAAACCAGATGTGCGTAATCATAATGTTGTTTGTTGTTACCTTCAGTTTGAGGGAGTCTGTGTCGTAGGGGCTGGGGGTGAAGTCGGTGTGGACTCGGGCACGTCCGCAGAATGGTCCTCTGTACGGTGGCTCCTCGTCGTCACCGTCCTCAGACTTCACACTTTCTCTGTTACTGGCCGATGAGTCGGTGGTGCTCACTGTCTGACCACCTGGACAAAGAGACACAAACGGATGTTCACATAAGCAATAAAATGAGTGGGTGTGAATATTAATGATTTCATACAAAGGGCTGTTATAATCACTGATTCACTGGAAGTTTCTCTGATCATCATCAACAAAGTGAGTCCTGACTGAAGATTTTCTTCAAAACATCTCTTCATCATCTGTGCTTTAAAGGATCTCTGTATTCACAAGGCCACATACACTTTTCAAAGACTTAATTGATTTTATTTTGCAATCTCTTTATTTTTTCCTCAGTCTTTGTGTAAGTAAGAGTGAGGACTTTAACAGTTGTGCTGCATATCCTGGGTGAAGCAGAGTGTTTGCTGCATATTTTCCTCAGAGTCTGAGGGAAGACTGCTAAAATCATGTCGACGTGTGGGAATCGGAGAGGCAAGACTTCCTACCTAATCATTACCGTATGTTTGCCTGTCTGCTCGCATGTTTGTGTGCGTGTTCTATGGCTCTGAACCACTGCATGTCGGCCAACTCTTCAATTCACTCTCAACTCTAAAATCTATCCACAAAGATGTGATGGAAACACCAGGTTGAAGTAATCAAAAGACGTAATTAGATAGGATGACCTGAGAGATCAAAACACACATTTGGAAAACACTCTAAGATCAGAAAGCACGAGGCAGCTGGTGGGACTGGGTGTGATCAAGAGAGAGATCACTCCACAAAAAAACATGCAATGCCAGAAGCAGCATGAAGGTTAAGTCATCAGTCTGTTCTTGAAATACACAAGTGCAAACAGCAAATGCGACGAGCACCATCTAGTGTTATGCACTGCTCAAACCATTTCAATCCACTGAGATCTTCAGACTGCCCACTCTTATACACAACATGTTTACATGAGTTATAGAATGATGCACTGAAACCTATGAACTACATATCCTGAGTATTTATGTGTGTAACAAACTACCTTATAAAGAAGTAAAATCAAGGGAGTCAATAAAATAACTATTTTGTGAGAGAAAAAAAAAGTCTATAACCTTTTTCTAATATTCATCATGTCAAAAACAAAAGGCCTGATTAAAGAATTTTTTTTCTAAAACAATGGTTCTTGTCTTACTCATCGAACTCTGTCCGCTGAGTGAACTACGCAGACTTTCCACTGAGCCTCCGGCCTTAAGCTTTGGCTTCTCCAGAGAGTCGGTGTCAGGCTGAGGGGACTGAGGGGAACCTGGGGCTCCGTCCGGACTGGACTGAAAGACAAAAAGAGAAGGAGATGGAGGGGGGAGATGCAGATGGGTAATGAAAGGACACAGGGGACAGGAACAAAGGAAATGTTGTATAGTTAAAGAGAAGAGATGATGTGAGGGATGGGACAGTGCGGTTAAGAGTTTCACATATGAGTGAAACAATGGAAAGAAGGATGAAGATCATAGATGGAGGTGGTCGAAAAAGCAAGTTTTTTTTTCTTATCCTTAATAATGTTAAGAACAGATGGACACATAACAGTCTTCAGCACCAATGAGATTAAGCTATTAATTTTCTCTTGATTCTAACTGAGCCAAGATCTAGACTGATTGTTTTTCCAAGTAAAAGACCTGAACCTCCTGAAAAAAAACCCAATGTCTGAAACAATAAGTTCACAATTTTTCAAGTTTGCATTTAAGAAACACTCACGTCCTCATGTAAAACCATTTTTAATCACTACATTTTTTCCTCCTGTTCAGACTCACCGTAGAGATCCATTCCTATTCAAATGTGAGTAATGAGGAAAAACTGCCTGAAAATGACTTCTTAGGTTTCTCTGAAGATTATGAGGCTTCAGCTGTCTCAGTTTGACAACTAATGTTGGCATCTTTTTAATTTTGTCTTTTTAGTTCAAAAACTTGTGTCCTTACTGAGTGAGGACAGTAACAAAAAGAGGAACTTTGCAGACTAAAGTTTTGGGATAATCAGTTTACACTGATTCTGGATTTTATGCCCATCACTTAACACAACTGAAATAATGACAGGAAGTGATGCTTTCACTGTTCATATGGCACATGTGCATTGTATTTAGACATACCTAAAAGAGTGTGAGCATGTCCTGTATGCGGTGAAGTTGGGGCAACAAAAATATCAAATCAATAAAATCATTATAAATAAAAGCATTTTCTTGTCTAAAGCCAAAATTGACAGCCTGTTTGTTTCCAATAGCCCTCAGTGTCTAATGTCCTGATGGAAAAATATAATTCAGAAGGAATTACATCACATTAAGGAAATAATAATCACCATTAAATTTGACTGTTAAGGGTGGATTGATTGTTTAGCATGAACTAAAAACTTCAAATCTGTTTCAAATTTTTCCAGATCTCTTTTGAAATCTGTCATAATGGAGCCACAGCACTACTACTATGCATGGTACATTTGTATTAGTAATCCACTAGGTGGCATTGTGGCCTCTAAAATGACCATGGCTGAAACCCTGTGACATTATTAACTTTCCTTAGCTCCTTCTCGACCAATGGCTCCATGACTCATGCCAGGATATGTGGGTCACAGTGTTGAGGACCACCATGACGGACAGATGCTCAACTCCACATTAATGACATATTTCACTGGGCGACATCAAACTACAGGGCTGGCGAGGCCACTGGTGGAGCCACTGGATGCCCAGAAAAATTAGGCCAAAGCAGATGAGACAGCCATTATACACTTGCACACTTTGTGTCTCCATTTCCTAACAACTAGCCTGGGGGACACTTGCATCACTGCATGAGCTCAACATGAAGCACACCCTCCACCCTACACGCTGGGCCCAGGGACAGCACAGCAGAGAGAGAGAAATCCAAACGTATGTGTGTGTGAGTGTGTTTCACTGCTGTGTTTATTCTGTAACTAACACAAATACTCCCGCCCACTCACAGCCTGTGGACAGAGTATGTGGCTCAACACTGCAAAACTTCCTCTAAATGTTAGCAGAACATGGGCAGCTTTTACATCTTTACAGCTGCGCTTGGCTTGCTTGTTTTGAGGATAAAACACATATTGTGTAGATTGTAGGACCATTTTTGTATTCGGTGCTGCTTTTTAAACAAAGTTAAGGTTTGACTGTTTATACATGACTTGTCCCTGAAAACAAGGGAGACTTTGCGATGTTACCAAAGTTACCTGAGCTTGCTACAAATAAAGCATTCCAAATTACGTCCATGTGTGTTTGCGTGTGTTTTTTTCTAACCTGCTCAGACAAGGAACTGCTGTACTTCTTCGACATGCGTTTCCTCATGGTCTCCTTGACTGACTTGACCTTCTTCCCCAGTGAGATCCGAGACGTAGTGGGTGATTTGACCACTTCTCTGTATATAGCCTCCTGTTCTTTACTCTGTGGTTTGAGGAAAGAAAGAAAAGCAGGACAGAAAAGGATGCACAGGGAGGACGGAAATGACAGAGAAAGAGGGAGATGAGAGGAGATGGGGAGGAATCGGCAGGGATTGAACAGGAGAAGACAAAGGGCAGGGCAGGAAGAGGGGTCACAAAAACAAGGCAGAACACAGAAGAGAAAGAGGGATTTAGCGTGACAGGAGTTCAGCTCATGCTCCTCACAGCCTCTTCTAATTTTGCAAGCTACCAGCACTTACATTGGCCTCCGAGCCTGTGTTGACCACATGGAGCGAACGATTGGACAGGTCAAAGCCTCCGAAGCTGCAGGTTCTCTGTGGAGGAGCCAGAATACAATCAAATGAGTTTCACTCTGAAGGTTGTGTTTCAGAGACTCCCCCCATCCACAGCCACCGATGCTCAACTCACGATGATTCATGCTTGACATGATATGGGCAACAGTTTGATTAATGGACATGGGTATATGGTTTGTACATATGTTGGGGCATGATGTCATACTGTATGGGACTGTGGACAGCCAACAGACATGATGTAACACAAACTGTTATATAAGCTCCTCTTAAAAATTGCTGCATGGTCCTGGGCAAATGAGCTGTTACATTGACTATATGGTATAGCTCACAGTCGGCTCCAAGAAATTGCTCGTGTGCTTTAAAACTTGAATCCCTTGAGAAAATAAACTGTACTTGATGTGGCCAAGCTACAACATAAACTGTACTTTTACAAGTGAATGTACTGTATGTTCATTGCACTGCAGCCTGATGCAATTTGTTCTGTGGTTAATTATGAGAAATGCAAAGCTGGGCTTAGTATGCCAACATGCACAACATTTAGGCTGGTTGCTTAGAGCCGACGATATGTAATTCTCATAAGAAACATTTTCAGAGAGTGAACTGTTTCTGCTGAGAGGACAGGGTGTTATGGAGGTTTTTCTTGACTTTAGAGGTCAACAGCAAAATAAGGGGGAGACACAAAGAGGAACTATGACGTGACGGGAGAACAGATCCAGGTTCTTATCACTAAATTGGCTCGGACATTTTGAATCCCTCCCAAGTGCCGCAGCAGGTCACACACAAACATGTAGACACAGACATGCACATAAAGCATCTTCTGCCAAAAACAAACATTCGGTTCCTTCGGGGTACTTGGTGGCACTTCTGCTTAGCTTCAAAAAATTCTTATCTAATCAACTAAACTTCCACAAACCCTGGGTGAAGAACCTCCGAGTGCAAAGAACTTGAACATTAAGGAAATAGTTTCTACATTAGATGTCCACAGCTGCATCCACATCACAACTTCCCAGGAAAAGCACAGTTTGGAGAACAAACATGTTTGAAGAGATGTCCAAAATGTAATGGCAATGTTTGATGAACATTTGATGGAATGGACATGCACCCAGAAATATAAATGCCTTTTGAATATAAGAAAGAAAAAAAACAACCAGAAAAAAAAAAAATCACATCTGCAACTATAGAGGCACGGGCCAAAAAAAGGAACGAAAAGCAACAACATATAAAGTGGATTCGGAGAGTTTTTGGATGAGAACGACCTCCAGTGACTTCACTAGTACACGACAGGATTCAGGTACCCTCAAAGCTGCAGGATAGCTCCTCTATAACACCACCTAAAGTATATGTCGCTACTTGAACTGATTCACACTGGTTATATGTGAGGAAAAAGCACAGTACTTGCAATGCAACCAGACCCTTTTCACGCCTGTTAACATTGCAAATTTGGTCTTTTGTATTCACTGTGGTGTAAATGTAGTAGTATGTAGTTCACCATTTTCTTTCCTGTTTCCGCTTGTTTTACTGCTATGCTCAGCCTTACAAGGTCAGTTTGAAAGTTGATAAATGTAAAGACACATCTGTCACTGAACTTGACTTAATAAGGCCATTCTTTGAGTGTCTCTGAGGCTACATGCTGTGCAGTTCTAAGAATGAGGTCCTCCGAGCTCGAACAGCATCTCCTCCGCCCACGGGGATCAGTGTGACTGTGCGAGTGCATGTGTTCTTCGGGGACCTGACATTTATCAAAAGGCACTTATAAAACCTCTGCTGTGACTTAACCTCCCAAGTGGGGCACTGCACATTCCATAATCATTTCATTTTCAGCCGAAGGAAAAAGGTTTGAAGGCAAAAGCATTCACTTAAAGGTCAGGAAAGATAGTATTCCTCTCAGGGCAGTTAGGTCTGTGATAGTTAGGCTGGTTCTTCATGTGGAGCAGAGCTACACTAGTTTCTGCCTTGTAGCACAGACATTACTAGGTAAATTAGTTGAAGACATTTGACCTGCTTTGTGTCTTTGTGTTGTGTATGTGCGTGCTGCACCTTCCAGTGTAACCTCTGAGCTATTCTGCAACTTTGAAGTACCGAGTCCTGCTCACACGAGGCGGTCGATTTGAACCCCAGGGTCCAAACTCACAGACTTCTGCTGGATGCGCAAGAGCACACGCTTGGTGCAGCGGTCCACACTGGCCGCCCACTTCCTGTCCGCCTCTCGGTCCTCCTCCAATAGACAGCGGCGCTCAGCGCGGCTGAGGGTCACTGGGCGGACCAGCTGGGCCCAGTTGAGGTGACCGTATAGGCTCCGTTCTACCACATAGGTGATGTTCAGCTCACTGACTGCTGTTCGACCACGCAGCCTGCGAGAGGGAAAGACCCAGCCCCCTCCCCCGCTTCCAAAACCCTTTGATTTGGCTACATCACAGCGGGCGGGGGAGGAGGGGGTGACAGACAAGGGGGAGACAGGGGCCTTGGCATTGCGCGAGCGCTGGTACAGTAGGTGCTTGGTGGAGTATGCGTAGTTGGGGTCAGGTTTCCGGTGTGTCCAGCTGCCATGGTGCCGGTTGGCAGGTTGATGTTTAGGGCTGCCATGTGGGCCGTCATCCAGGGAGATCAGGAAGCGAGACTGGGTGTGGGGTTTGGGACGAGGTTTGGTCAGGCCATAGTAAGCGTACAGCGCCTCGTTGTTACTTACCCCATGGGAGATGGAGCCCAGGGCCTTCCGCATCTCGTTGTCTGTAGTGGAGCGTGACAGTTTCCCCTCGTCGTCCAGTCCACAGCCATCCAACTCTGAGAAGGAAGAGCCACTACCTCCTACGCCGGAGATGGAGCCTCCCAGGCCACCAGAGCCAACCGGGGTTCTCCTTGGGGGCCGGATCAGACCGTGGGTACTGGAAGACTTACTGAAGGTTTTGACCAGCTTGTGTCCAGACCAGGTGTCCAAGCTGCTGGAGGAAGGGGAGGTGGTCAGACTGTCTGTGTCTCCATCCAGAGAGAGTTGATCCTGGGTGAGGGAGGGCAGGGAGGCCTCCTGAGGCAAAGGGGGCTTCTTTAGGACCCCTGTGTACAGAGCTGTGTTGTCCTCACAGGTGGGAGGTGCCTCCAGATTCAGAAAATCTAAACAAGACAGAAACATCACCAGTTTGTTACTCAGGAGGATTAAGACATTAGGTTCTGTGCAGTCCCATGACCCATCTGTGGTTTTCCAAACCACAGCTAACCATCAAACATTTCAAAACACATTCTTAAAGTCTGAGTTTCAGGCAAAACCCTGAACAGACGAGAATGTAATACTCCGGAAAAAAAACCCTTGACATGAGTTATTAATTTCCAATAACTCTCAAATGGAAATGGAACACAGCTTTACTATGACTGAACTATAACCTCATTTTCGTGAGAACCAGCAGATCAATTCAAACAGTAAAACAGGCAGTGCTGACATTTGTTTACAGAAGCATCAAAACACTAAACTTATGTTGAGCTGTGAGATAATTCACCATTTAAGGATCACAAACCTTCAGAGCCATGTTTTTTGCCCTCTTCCACCTTGATGAGTTTTTTCCTGACACGGCGTGTTGAATTAACCAGTTTATGAAGCCGTTTGAACTTCACAGAGTCCTCCGATTGCTCATCGTCTGACTGTTCACGAGACTGGTGGGAGAGACAAAGAGGGAGGGATGATATGATAAGAGACACACAGTCAAACAGGGGAAAAACACAAAAAACTTCTGTCCTACGTTTCGTGACAGCAGTGATCACAGAAATGCATGATCTTGTTTTGAATTATTCTGATATAAAAGTGGTGAGAAAATAAAACAAACTTTGACAAATATGCTTTGAGACACTGTTACAATGCAACTGATGGGAGCTTTCTTTTTAGAATGAAGACAGTTAGTGAGGTGAGAAATAAAGGGTGGAGGGTTGGTGGCAGACTGCATTGTGTGAAGTTCATATACATAACCAACAAAAAAAATACACCAAAAACATGAAGTAGAAATGGATGGCACAGTCAATCAGTATTACAATAAATGGTATATCTGATGATGTTGCCTTCAGGGACCGTTTACCCCAGAGGAAATGAGAGGACAGTGGTCGTATGTTATGGGTGTCAGCACCTTGGCGTTTTCTTTCTCACTGCATTTAAACTCTTTGCACAGTGGTAGTGGAGTGGAACAGAGACAGAATAATGAAGTCACTAACAGTTTCATCACTCTGACACACACACATACACACACAAATACAGCGCAAGCCCCACTCCCACGGAGCCTCTGCACACACACACACACAGAGAAAACTTCCCCACTTTGTGTGTGTATGCACATTCTTGCTGCAGCCTCGATGTGATGATGGTGATGAGCTGAGCTCTGGCGTAAAGACAGTCTGGCAGAACCCACCATAATTATCATGAAGCTCAAACTACTTAATTTGCTCCTATTTGCTACTGGTTTCCACAGCAACACCACCTCTCTGGTCACACACTGACGGTTCCACAGTTGAGGTTGACTGCTTGCCGAGGGACACATACACACACAGTAGACAGAGCAGGCCTGCAGGGCTTAGCTCTGATAAAATGCAGACTCCTCCTGCAGCTCTGAAGCTAACAGGCAAGAAACCTCTTTCTAGCTGTTGTTGAGTTTAGACCACAGGCCTGGCTCCAGGGCTGCTGACCTACAGTTGGGATGATGTTAACAACTGTGGCTTGGTTGAAGCAAACAAATCTGACATTGTCCGCAAATCCTTGATGGCACCACACCGCCGGAGCAACATTACGACTTTCTGATTCCTGCAGATGCGTGAGCATTACAAACCCTGATTTAGCACTGCCCAGCTGGAGAAAACAACAACATCTACATCACTGCAGCATCATTAAGTTTATGCTATCACGCTGCTCCTAGCTCTGCCATCACTTAACCACCTTCAAAGGTGCATGATCAACCTTTAGGTCTTCAGTCATGCTGAGCGCAGCAGACCAGAGCTGGAGCACAGCCATTCATTTGGCCTCTGACAAACTGCAGAAATAGGCTCTGAAAACCCATAACTCCACTACCCCACAGCCCAATGCTCCCTGACAATCCCTCAAGTCAACCACACAATTCTGGCCACTGTTGTGATTCCTTTAAATTTCCATTTGCCCCTGACAGGGCTAGAGTGTAATAGCTTTAAAGAATGTAGTGTAATAACAAGTCTGTGTCCTTGAGGATTGATAAAAGAGGCAGCACAGAGACTGTGAGATGAGTGAACCCACCAAACGTTGGACACGGCTCCTGGATCATGGTTCCTCTAAACAACTATTTTTAAGGAGTGTAAAAAAAATACAATATGTCATCTGAGGTCATTTGGGGAATAACACAACTGTGTAACCTGAGTGATTTAGCAGTTAAGCCTCATGACTTCTTCTTTTCCATGTGTGACATGAGAAGGAAAAAAAGCACAGGATGATAAAGAGGTGACAATGACATATGTCCTAAACCAGTCCTGAGAATCACCAAACCATGCAAATGACCGCAGGGGACAGAGACAGACAGAGAGAAACTCAGACATATGGGGCTATGAATCAAGGAGGGCTGAAAGGCCGCCATCAAAAACAAGGTCAGAGCAACAGTTCCACCACCATAATTGCCATTTCACTTCACAAATTACCTCGTGAATTGTTCCCACAACTTGGAAGACAGCCGTAAATTTAGAAAACTATAATCCAATATCCCTTAAGTGCACACTAAATCCATCCTTCTGCTCACTCTGTACCACAAAAACTGAAGAGTACAAACCAAAAGAAACTCCAATACAGAAAGTTAAGTGCAACAACCTTAAAAACTTACCACCTCAGTTTAAGGCAGCAGGGTAGCACTTCCAGTGTTAACATAAAGCACGTTACCAAGTGTGGGTCCAGCAAATCCATAGTGCGCCGACCGGATTCTCACGCATGCACGATCCAAAATAATATCTGTGTCCCTGTGCACATGCTGGCAGATACAGATGAAGCCTGTTCGTGAATTCGGCTCTGAGGAATGAGGGACTGTTTGGAAGAGCCGTGCCGCACAGCCAGCAGAGAAAAGGCGTGTTGTGCGTGGAGAACAATCCCATCGTTTGAGCCCCTCTGACCCTGCCTTGGCCCCAACATCGCTAATGGCCAACCCTGGAATGTGGGCTCATATCGTCGGGGAAAGACAGACCGGAAAAAGGCAGCATCACAGAAAAGGCACAGAGCAGCCAAAGAATTGTATTTTGCAAACAAGTCGGCCACACATATGTACTGTATATTCACATGTCTGCTTATAGAATACAGGCACGCAGAACTGTTACTATTTGAATTTGGGAATGACCTAATTCCATTCATTACAGAGGAGAGGGGGCAACATGTGACACCAATAAAGGTCTCTGCAGAGAAGATGTTTTCCTGTAGTGGCCAATTTTGGAACTTGGGGCAAAGGGAGATACAAGATACAGACGCCCCCTCCCATCCTTTCGGGCCCTGGGGGTGAGTGCAGAGTCTTTTTCTTCACTCTCTCTCACCCTTGTTTCCTCTCTGCCTGCAGCACTTGCATTTGTTCACAGCCTCCAGAGCCAATCTGTGTGTTCCTCTACACAATCCTCCCTCAGTAACTTCTCATCCTCTCCCCTGTCCTGTAAAACCCCCCAATCGATCAATCCTCCTCCCACAGGAAGTGAGCAGCAGGCAGCAGAGGGGGTAAAGCAAAGGTTAACAGACAGATGAGATGATCAGAAAACTAATGCACAATTCACACACCCACATGACAGAGCAAGACAGCAGACAGAACCAGAGCTGGGGTTATGTATGGTATAATCAACCTGTTTTTCATATGGAAGGAAGTCATTGATTACCAACCAGAAGGAAAAATTCAATAAGGACCTTTGGCAGTGTGAGAAAACTGCATTTGTC
The DNA here is from genome assembly GCA_900303245.1 of Selene dorsalis. Classification (NCBI taxonomy): domain Eukaryota; kingdom Metazoa; phylum Chordata; class Actinopteri; order Carangiformes; family Carangidae; genus Selene; species Selene dorsalis. Next base: position 2,582 of record OMNW01009993.1, on the reverse strand, counting down.
TTTATTCATGGATTTACTGATTTGGTTACAGTAACAAACAGCCATTTAGATCTGATGTTCTAGTGTTTATGAAACCATAGGTTACTTTCAAGTTGTGAGTGTGTAAAAGACCAGCACATCTGCAGTGAAAGTATATTATAATCTTTCTCTTGGAAGAAACTGCAATTCTGGAAAAGCCAACCTGGTCAGGATTGTAGCACATCTGTCTGAAGGCTGTAGGGCCAACCTACAATTTATTCTAACAACAAGGACACAAAATGAAAATAAGAGCAAATGGAAGGGACCGTTTTTAGAAAATGGCAGTGCTTTTTAGCTGGGAATTAGTAGAACATTTCAAAATAGCAATGATACACATGTGCATGAAGTTATTTTCAGAGTAACTTGGAATTTTGGTGTTGGGATAAACTCATTTCCTGCATGAAACTGGGTCAGAGTGTGACTGCACGCTTTTCACATGTGATGACATACAGTACAGAAGTAGTAAAAAAAAAAACCATAACCACTGTGAGCCCTGAATCTGCATCACAGATGACCTACATTTAAAATGAAAAAAAAAAACAACTGCAACATATGCAAACAGACAGAACAGCAAAACTAAGTGACTGTCGACAAACATATTTCAAATAAGATCTAACAGACTTTGATTGTCTGAGCTCCAGCTCTGCAACTCATGGTATCTGTTACGGGACCAAGTTCACAACATGCATCCTCATAAGGTCTTGACTCATTTGAAAAGGTGACCAGGGAGATTGGGAGGTTTTCACTCCAAGGATCGCAGCTGACAAAATCCATGCTAACATGCTTATGCTGCAAGAGGTTTTGGCTGGACTTTGTCCCGACTCTCCACTTGGCTTTCTGCAAGTTACAATTACAACTGATTGATGGAAACGGACCTGATCTTAAAATTCCATGAGACAATTACCTTGTCACTGCAGCAGCCAATTATGACCTTTTTGGGACAAATTTCAAATGAGCACATGGCAGATTTAACCTGATGAGTTATTATGGAAGACTCCCGACAAACTGCACGTTGAATAACTTGGCCCATTGCTTACTCAGGTAAGCAATGGTCCAAGACTCACAGAGGGAACACCCATCTTAGTAGGATGCACATGACATGGTGGAGAGAATGTATGCGCAAAGGCAGATATATTGTAGTTTGGCTAATGGCTTAAGGAGCAGAGAGAGAAGGGGAGATAAAGAGAAGGAAGAAGAGAGTAAAGCAAGACAAAGTTGAGTGACAGTGGTTTATGTAAATATACTTAACTTGAAGAAAGTCTGGACATCGAGCTAAGAAATCTAGATAAGGTTACAGTTCTTAACATCTAGATTAACACAAACACACATACACACACACACACCCATGCACACACATTAAAACTGCAATGGCCGTCCTCCTTCACAACCTCCTCGGCTGAAAAATCAAAATGAAAGGTGAGAGTGGTCGAGATGAGAGTGTTACGAGAGGTAAAGGAAAGGGACAGGGTCAGGTTTTTTGGGGGGGTGTCAGGGTAAATGGGGTGGGGGTGTACTTACGTTGCAGTTTGAGGACTGGTTTACATTGGGTGCAGATCCGTCAGTCCACTCTGCAGTTTCAGTACTGCTGGACTGTCTGCTGCGCTCATACTCCTTCAGCTACGTGGAGAAGAAGAGTTTAGAGAGAGGCAGAGGAACAGGTCGGGGACACCCACTCTCACCCAGCATGCCACATCTTTGAATGTACAGACGCACAGGCACACACACAAAACAGAAGGACTCTACCAGTGGTGTAGTGGTACATAGAAAATGTATGCTGTAGAGTTTCATGTTTATTATACATGAAACTATTAAAATAAACTATACTTTTACATATTTTATGCAAAAAACTCAACATTTCAAAATGTCACTATAGTTCTTATTTTATACATGATCTGACTTTTGTCATGAAAATTTATATCTGCTCTTTTGAGCAGATATAAATTGTACTTGTTCATTCTTTCCACTATAAATAAAATATAGGACTGAAGGCTGATTCAATATGACTGGATTTATTGTCCACTACATCCCTGGGCTGATACCACATACCACGATATTGACAAAAAAAAAAAAAAAAACAATACAAAGAAAACACAAAACCACACACAAGCACATTTAAAAAAAATCTATCCACAAAGGCTGATTATTGATTGGTTTGGTTTGACTAAGGATCAATCACTAGAGAGAGAAGCTGAGATCAAGCCATTGGCTGATGGACCACCAAAGTTCTGGAAATATCAGGAAAACTGTAGGAGAATAATTAATGTCCGCCTTGTGGAGAGCAATCCAGTGCGGAAATGCTGCTGGACAGTCATGCTACCCATGAGCAAGGCATTACAAAAGGTGATTGACAGAATGAAAGGACGGAAGATGAAGAAAGAAGAAGGCAAATATGAAGAATAAAGAACAACCAAAGGAAATTGACTGAAAGTCAGACCAAAAAGAAAGTGTAGGGAAAATGAAAGGAAAGCCAAATAATTATCCACCATGTCAACCTAGAGAGAAAAACCACAATGCACCGGTGCAACATCCCAACAGATGGGGCTATGGAGTTACAATGACCGACA
>OMNW01009992.1:0-16775 GCA_900303245.1 Selene dorsalis | reverse complement strand
CCTCAGATGTCCACTCAGACGTTCGCTTTGTTCCACGTCAGCTCAACCACGTTAACGGCACATCTCGCAGTAACGGGGATCACCATCCTGGAAGTAATGGAGCGTCATTTCTGGTACCGTACGGCCAAGAGTCGTCGGAGGAATCGGACCAGGAGAACTGTGGCGCACTGGATAACGGCTGTGTAGGCAAGTCTCATCTTAACGGGAACAACACAACAGGAGACGTTTTTGAGAATTCTTCTCAAGCCACAAATGGAGAGTCGGGTGTACACCATAACAGTAACGGATTAAACGGATCAGCCTACGGTGTCTCCAAATCAGGCCAGAATGGGCACCATTATGGACAACACAAAGTCAATGGACACAACACTTCTGAAAAGGTAAGTTATAGGCTTTGTGTCTTTGCTGTATCTTGACAATATTTTGCTTCTTTTTATTTTATTTATCTATTTTTTAAACATAGAGATTTGAATTTAATTTAATATTTGTGCCCTTCAGATCACTGGCAGTAATATTGGAAGTGTGTCCTCTGCGACTGCCATTGCCACTAATGGATTAGATGGTGACCACAGTCAAACAAGGTACGGTGGTAGTCCAAGAATGAGAAGAAAAAAAGATGATACTGTGCTAACCAAACAGTAGAAGTTGAAAAAAACTCTTAGTTAGAGAAATAACTTTTGCTTTGTGTCTGATTTGGTTTTCCAGCAAAGAGGAATACAGTTCAGCCTCATCGCACCAGGCCAGTTCTTCTCACAGCGTCCATCCTGCTGCTAGTGGCCAGCACCTCTCCACCTCTCACACAAGGGCTAAAAGTGTGTCTGAACCCCTGCTTCAGCATACAGCATCGTCCACCGTCAGCACCCCACCTTCATCTGCTGCTACAAAGACCTATTCTGTTGGATCTAGAGAATCTGCTTCCTCTTCTGCACATCACGGTAACCCTGCGGCCTTATCCACCCCACCACACTGCTCCCAAAGCACCAGTGGGACATCTGCTGCTCCACAAAAGATAAGCATAAGTGGGGCCGAAGCCAAGGATCTGCCACAGACCAATGGACCATCCGCGGGGAGTGAAGGACGTACAGACGCTAAGGAACAGCACCAGTACAAGCCCAGTTCTAGAGGCAGTGAAAGACAATCTTCCCGAGACAGGGAGAGGGACAGACCGCGCTCTGACTGGAGCAGAGAAAGGGAGAGAGACAGACCGCACTCTGACTGGAGCAGAGACAGGGAGAGACACTACAGGGACAGGAGTCAGGAGCGAGACAGTGATGGTGATCGTCATCGGTACAGCCGGGACCACGGAGATCACCGGAACAACAATCGGTCGAACAGGGGTCGCGTTCCGCCTCATGATAGATCTAACAGGGACAGGGACAGGGACAGGGACTCTGAGCGGCACAGTGAACGGACTGCCCCCCACCCAAGGGAGCGCGACCGCGACAGGAGCTCTCACCATTACCACCACGACCAGCGCCCCAGATCCAGAGAGGGCCGGGACTCTGAGCGGAAGGGGCGTGGCCATTCGCGCCGCGAGGAGTCAAACAATCGCAGGAGGCATCAGGAACGCCGAGAATCCCGGGTAACCAAGGACAAGAGCAACGGCAGGGATAAGGACTATTACCCTTCAAAAGAGGAGACCTACTCTTCTGCCACAGCGGCTGAAACATCCTCGAGGTCCAAGGGCTCACCGCCTCGGGCTGCAAACAGGGACGATCAAAATCACAAGAGGAGCACTGATAATCTGGGCAAGGAGAGAGACAACAGCCCTGAAGCCGGTCACTCTAAAAAACCCAAAAAGAGCAAGAAAAAGAAGAAGTCAAAGGACAAAGACAGACACCGTGAGAGCGGGTGAGTGTTACTATGAATAATCAATAGCTTTTTCCATTTTCACAGTCATAATAGTGAAAAAATTTTAAACCACACTGGTTACAGCTTCTCAAATTTTGTTTTGTTGCTTTTATTTGTCACATAATGAGGACTTGTTCATATTTGGGTTTTGGACTCAAGAAAATAAGACATATAAAGACATCACCTCTGATGTTCTGATGGCATTTTTAAAAACTTTTGGCTGTTATTTTGATATTTTACAGTCTTATTATATATATTATATATTATTATATTAATCAGTAAATCAGGAAATATTGCAGGATTTGTCTTTAGCCAAAGGTGATTGTCTGATACCACACTTCAGATCTAATTTGTGGATAAAGAGTCGTCATGTGTTTTCTGCCTTCTCCTAGTAGCTCTGATGATTCAGACAGAACCACTGAAACAAGGAAGAGGAAGAAGAAAAGCAAGAGGCACCGGGACTCCGAGGCGGAGCAGCACAGTCCAGGAGCCGCTCACAGCCACAAGAACAGAAGCAGCGAGGAGAGGGACAGCCGCAAGCGACGTCACCACGACACTAGGGACGCTAAACACGACAACGGTTTTTCACCCGAAAAACGCCGGCGGACTGACTACACCGACAGCAGCAGTGAGCCGCCGCCCCCCTCCCGCCACACCTCGCCCACAAACAGTTCAACTCACCACCATCTCAATGGGCACACAGGTGTGACAGCTTTTTCAGATTCAGGTTCATACATTGCTGAATTAAAAGAATTTGTCAATTTAAAACTCTGATCCTGTTTCGTAGGAAACGGTTACAGCCGATCCAATGGCAACTCCTACAGATTCTCCATCGGCCTGAAACACTGACCTGGTGAGTGGGCGTCTTCTCTAATGATTGCAGTGTGCCTCGTCACTGCCAATGTAAAAGAGGAACTCTCATTGGCAAATATGTTTGAGCTCAAAATTCTGCAAACAAATAGCATGAAAGTCTCTTCTTTGTCATTTCAGACACACCCAACAACATTTTAAAAACAGCAGAGGAATGACATCCACAATTTTTTGACATGGTGCTTCTTCATTGGGAATATATTGTATTTTTACTGCAAGTAAAGTGTTTTAAAATGTTAAAGTCTTTTTTTAAGGCATTGATTTATTTGCCGCAATTCTCCTAACTACGGTTAAAAAAAAAAACAAAAAAACCTGTCACCTTGTTGAACATTTATGATGAAAAATATTAATATATACTTGTATGAACACAACAAAGCCTGGAGCTTAAACATCTCAGCTGCTGCTCAGTGGAACTCAGGACTTGAAAACTTGTTAACATCCATCACAGATATCCACACGCTTCAATAATGAATGAAACAAAAGGGAAAACTGCCTAAGAGAACTGTAAGGCATCACGTTGACTGCAAGTTCAAGATGTCACCATATCTACAGAGCTGCAAAATGTTTTGCTTTTTTTTTTCTTTCTTTTTTTTTATTCTTGAAATTTGCAATTTTCCTTTCACTTTGATCCCACTGGGAGCAGACAAACTGAGGGAGGAGACATTCATGAATGAGGCGGACCAGAGCAGTGGTGGGAACAAAGCTTGGCTGACTGATACCTCCACTTCAACCCTGGACAGACTTGAGGACATTTCCCAGCTTTTTTCCTCTCCGTTCTTTTTGTTTCCATTTTTGCTCTGAAGCCTAAGATTCACTCGCTGTAATTTTTAAACTTTTCACTTTTCTCAAGGTGCGGAGTGTTTTCTCTTCATCCCGGCTCTCTCTCTCTCTCTCTCCTCCCACACATTCTTTTGCTTTTTAAATGTTCAAAAAGAAAAACATCAAAAATTTGTCATCATGGCTGTGGACCATTTGTGTTTGCTTTTTAATGAAAAATACAGTTTGTCTTCTAGCATCATAAAAAAATACTGTGAATTTAATTTTGAACTGTACTATCAGTTATTTTTATACATAAAAATCCTGTATCAGGATTATCAGTAGATGTTATGTTGTTTTGCTTTATTTTTAGAAAATCCTGTTAACTCTGACCATATTCTATGGACAAAAAACAATTATGAGTATGGTTAGCTTGAGTTTTTTTTGTTTTTTCTTTTTTTTCCCCAATTTTAGACAGACGTTGAAAAACTGCTGTTATACCTTTTTAGTTTAGCATGTCTGAATTTATACATTGTATAAGGTAAAAGCCTTAAAATACATTTGTTAATGTCAGAAATTGTAATTTGTTCTTGGTCTTTGACGTTGTTTACAAGTTGCATTGAAATGAATGAAAACTTCAGATTGAGACGAGTGACGAGTTGCCAGGGAATTTTACAAAAAGCTCCCGTCTGCCTTTATATCACACAGAATAGATTGATTCGTACTTGTTGAACAAACCTTTCACTTCATTGAAATTATGTTGTAGATACAGTGAGTGAGGATCAGAGCAGGGGGCACTCGTCTGTATTCAGGTTTTGTTAGATACACGCACTTGTTTAGCGGTCAGGGGCAGCGTGGTGGCTCAGCTCACTCTCATTTATTCACAACACTTGTTTCCACAAGTGAAATAACCAAAGACCTGGTAAGTTGGTAAGACCTCTTCCCACTGAAATGACACCAAGTGTTCTCTGATCAGCATGTATTTTTATTCAAAGAATTCAGGAGCAGTTTCCCCCAAACTGACATCAAACCAGCTTTAAAGCTAAAGCTGCACCACCTGAGGGGTTTGTTTGATCAGTCTGGGGAAAAAAGAAAAAACACAATCCTCAGATTCCAGTCAGTGTTCACATGTTTGGACTTTTTTCACTTTTTCAAGGGTCTTTTAAATCCCACTTCTATCCTATGCTCTCTCAGTTTTTATTTATATAACATGTATTATTTGATCCTTAGTAATAACACAGTATGAGGAGGTTTCACTGCGCTGCACAAGGTCCCTCTTCCACTATTGTAAACTGTTAGCTGTTGAACTAAAAAATGTGAACGGGTATAGGCTATGGCCATTATGATTTACATGCTACATAAACACAACAAAGAACAAAAAAACAGACAAAAAAAAAAAAAACAGTATGTACATTATATACTATACATGCATAATGTTCCATCGGGGGGGAGGGGGCTGCCTCTTTTGTTAAACAACAAGAAATAAATACAAAAGAAATGAACTCGATCACAGAGGTGGATCTTCAATACGTAACGTACAAGAACTAACATATGATGCATTATAGCTTTTTCAAACTGTGGCCACGCAAGAGGGTCATTCCACTTAAAATATGTTGGATATTCCCCAGACTGTGAGCTTTTTTTGTTTTCAAAGAGGAAATGAGGGGGCGTACTGTAAATGTAAAAAGAATATGAGCCTAGGTTTCATTTTCTTGGATAAATCTGTTTGCATATACAGAGAGAGTCAGTTGAGGGCTAACAATCAGACCAGCTGATTTAAAAGCTTGAGGCTTTCTGTAGTCGGAGGATATTATAAAAGATTGTTGGTGTTGGCAAAGACGTGTGAGGTGGAGATAAAACGTTGACCGGCATCTGGCAGCGAGCAGATAACCGAGCAGGCAACTGAGCAGGCGATCCGCTCTGGATGAAAGGAACGCTGCATGGGTTCAGCTTTCAAATCCTCACAATCTGTTTGTAGTGCGGTAGATGTGATTCCTTACTTGTCCAGCAGAGGGCGATACCACCGCAGCCACATCATGCAGAAGTAGTCCACTGATTCCAGTCCTCATCCTTTTGTTCATTAATATCCAGTTGTGTAAAGATTGTGGAGGTCCTTCTACGCTGTTTCACTCCGGTGCTAAAGTCTGCACCGCATGAAAGAAAAAACACTTCTCAGATGGAGGAGCAGATCGTCTTCAGGTGGAGATAAACTCTGCGTTCAGTCAGAACATCTCCACCTGTCTGCTGCTGTGTCCTTCAGCCCTGAAATAGCAATTGGGAGTCCTTCATAGCCCCTTTAACACACACACACACACACACACATACACATACGTGTACATACTCATACGTACATACACAAACACACACACACACACACAAGGACTCTGCTGGTCACAGAAACAGTGGTGATGCAGATGAAGCATCATCAGTCATCATTTCTTATTCGCTATTCTCCGCTTCCTGGTGGCCAGCATGTCGTAGAAAGGATCCCTGCTGATACTCGCCCTGTGGAGAGAGAACGCAAAAGGATACACATCAGTGATCAACTGTTTCAGCTGCCCACATCAATCTTACACAATCTACTGATTTTAAGAGCGACTGTGGTTTGGTTTGGTTTGGTTGGACTGATGTGTCGGAAAACACTAAAAACCTATTGCAGAGCTTACAGAAAAAGACATTACCCATGATCAGTTTGTGATGTTTGGAGGGTTCTGGGACTATTTTGGGATGAGATTCAGTAATTTCTCTGTGTACTAACCTGACCTTAATCTGTCTTGTTGCTTTCAGTCAGAACATCCTCCCCAAAACACACCATGTCTTCTGTCTGCACTGCTTTCTGCTGGGTTTAGAAATTTGCTCCAATTCTGATTGATCAGCATCAAAACACGATGTCTACTGTGATTTGTTACACCCCTTAAGTCTGATCTTTAGTCAAGCTCCGTTCGCTGCGCTATGAATCCATAATCATCTCATCATCTGTTATCCACAGAAAAAAAAATTCATATGAAACCACCCAGCAACAAATGAAAGGTTTTATCAGTTCGCTCTTTTGAGTCAAAATGTAAACAGGAAAGTGAAACCACACTTGATGATGAGCAAGATGGTTTTCTACCACCACTGGTTCACTGTCACTGACCATATATTTGCTTCTCTTGCATATTCAGGAGGATTCATTGTGCTTGTTAATGGAAATCTCTGATCATCACAAAACTCTGTTTTAAACCACCAAATGTGGAAAAAAAAAATAGCAAAGCAGCAATTTCGGGGGGGATTTTATCTTCAGTGCTGTGATTCTTCAGCTTTTTCCAAGTATATAATAAAACAAGCAACAGACATGATGGCATGTTATCAACTTTTAAGTGGATATGTTGAACAGTTGCCTGTTTACACGTGTGGCGGGTTTTTAGCGTTGCTCACGTTCGGTTTTAAATGTTTTTCTGTCCACTCCATGAACATCAAATCTAATATGAAGATTTTATTTAGAGGTGCATTTCATGGCTCTCAAGGTCACCTAACATGAAAAAACAACACAAGAATAAGAGCAATTAAAATTCAAAAAAGGCAAAACAAATACAAGAAAACCAGAACCAGATCTATTATGAGGGGTAAGCCAGTCTGAATTCAGCAAGCAACTAGCCAGCATTTGGGTGAGTAGCTTGCTTGTCATTCTGTGCTAAGCAGGTTTTTTACTAAAGGGGAAAAATAGCAAACAATACCACAGAGAAACAGCAGTAAGGTCATAGGCTGTAAAACCTAAACATTTTGCTGAAAGATGCGAAAACATGGAGCTGAGGAGATCCTAGCTACAAGAATCATCTTGCACATTATACAGACATTTAAGTCACTGTGATCATAAAAACTAGACTATTTTAACTGTTGCTACTCTACTGTGCATCCATGCAGCTCTGTGTCCTCCCTTCACATCCTGATGTGCTGTCAGTTTCACACTGAGGATGAGAATAGCGCTGAGTAATCCACAGCCTTCCCATCATACTAGCACTGGACATGCTGAGGTGGCCGGTCCTGTATGTGTGTGTGTGAGTAAACAACAGTTACCACCAGAGCAATTTCCACCTCTGCAGATGAGTCAGGTGTGGTTATAGTGTGTGTGTGTGAGAGAGAGAGAGAGAGAGAGAGTCTGCTGACCACAGGACAGTCTGCCGCCATCAGTGAGAGTGTGGTCGAAACACTGTCTTCCCGAATCCAATCTGTGATCTTTATCGTTCCAAGAACAGAGGAGGTTTTACTTTGTGATGTGCAAGAGATAGCAGCTCCCGCTTCACACTTGTACAGTGAAAGCACCAGGAGCACAAAACCTGTTATCCGGGGTGCGTGTCATCTGACGGTCAACCAACTCTAAATTTCCTGACCCAAGAAAAACGAGCACTTCTCTCGTCTTTGCAATCACTTTAACTGTCCATGAAGCGGCCTCGCCCGACCAGGACCGCTGTAACTTAGCTGAAAAACCCATTACTTTCATTTAATGCTTACACATCTGTCAATGCTAAGTGGTTTTTTAATATCATTAGAGCAGGGAAGGCCTGTGTAACATGATTCTTCCTCTGATATTGATCAGATTTGCCAGTGAAGCTGAAGCTGACGGGATGAAAACCAGCGAGCTGATCAATTACCCACTGGGTCCAATTTACCGCCGCACCTCCACTCTCCTCGCCGTTTAACAAGGCAGCGTTCGGATATGACAAATCTGGTGCAAAGGCTGCCAGAACTCATGTAAGGGCACAGCAAGGCATAGTGTCTGAGTAGGTTTGTGTGTGTGTGTGCGTGCATGTGTGTTATTCTTTGCTGAGCGCTGCTCAATGGGAAGTGAGCTTATCCAGCAGAGCAGAAATCACCTCTGAGTGTTATCTGCATGGAAGTGTGAGAAAGAGTCACATTTAGTCACCAGCATGTGTATGCATGTGTGTGTGTGTGTGTGTGTATTTGTGCTAGAGTGCACGCTGTGATTAAGCTCACAGCTCTGTGTGTGTAGGTTTCTCATAGTCAAGGTCAGACATGTGAAAGGCCCACATGGGAGCAGCCCTGTGTTGGCTAAGTGCCCTCTCTGTGTAAATGGATCCACACCAGCACGCCGCCTCTTACTTGATGGATTTGATCCACTCCTCCTTCTCCTCCGGCGTGGGGGCCGATATCCTGTACACCACGTGGTTGCCCTCGACGACCCGTCCATCCGCCTCCGTCTTGCAGGCCTTGATCACCTGACCTTTGTGGTTTGGGTTGTAGAGCTCAAAGCAGTTCTAGGAAAAGACCAGAAGACAAGAAACTGATTAACACTGTGAAAGAATAACATCTCTCAGCAAATAAGGGTTTTTTTGAGTGTTGAGTATGTTGAGTGTGTGAATATAGAGCAGGCAGTGAGCATTTTTTCCTTACAGGTTTCCTGGGCTCGTCCACCTCTCTGATACTGAGGTTCTCCAGGGGAATAATCCCACGAGGCTCTTTATCCTGAAGACACACACACACACACAGGTGACATTCAGCATAAACATGATGCTCATCCAGAATGCCGATGTCCCTTAACCACTATCTAAGACGGGGACAATGTCAGCGGGCAATGAGGACACAATGACAAACAGTGTGTCACTGAGATCTTCTATCATCCACTGTTTACCACACGTGTGGCTCGTAGAGGCTTTATTCTAATTAAAATATAAAAAACAGAAACTTCTCTGGTGCAACATGTAGTGCCTTCACTTTGTACTGCAGGAATTTAAAGGTTAAAGTATTTCATCTTTACATCATATTGAGCCTGACAGTGTTACAGTAAAACGATTCAAGGTGGTGATTAAAGCACTCTGGAGGTTTTTATTTAACCTGGTCATGTAGGGGACAGCACCCGAGGGAGACGTAACCCTACACTCTCCATCCTCTAGCGACTGCTATTGTGACTGGGGGGCCAGATGTGAAGTGTGTGTGTTTGTGTGTGTGTGTGTGTGTGTGTGTGAGATGGGGTGGGGTGGGGGAGACCTTGAGGAACAACCCCATGTCCTGCTTGTCATCTTTCTACTAATGAGGGGGCACAGCAGGGGGAGGAAATGCTCGGGGACGGCTGCTCACAGCTGGCTGTGTTCATGCCTCTTTGAATGTATACCCCACCACAGATTGTGTGTGTGCGTGTGGTGAGGGATTGGGGTGTGTGGGTGTGTGTGTGTGTTTGGGGAGGGTGCGTGTGTTCAGAATTAAGGATGGCGGGGTGAAGTGCGAGGTGACTCTCGCAGCAGGTTGGGGGGAGGTTCTTGGCATAAGGCGGAGCGGGGGCCAGATGTGTGCCACAGACTTTGCAGATGTTTCCCATGATGCCTCATGTTAATTGCTAGAGCTAGGTTCATTTAGGTCAAAGGGGCTACATCTGTTAAAGAGCGGAGCTGGAAGGCAAAGACCCCTGACTAACTCTGTCTGTGTGAGAGACACAATGACGTGTGTCCTTCATTTAATATGATCTAAATATATTTATTGAGACATTTAATGGAACATTTTAACATCTTGAGAAACATTAGCACCTAGATCCTTATTTCTCTCATGTTTCTCTCATATCTTAGCACAGAGCCTGGAAATGTAGAAACCTATGCAGACCCATACAAAGTACCACTTGGTTTTAAGGTGAGGGCTATGTGGTGTAGTTGTGTCTTCACTGTGAGTCTGCCTACTTACTGTTGTGTACTCAAAGTAGTAGAGGCAGTTGTCGGTCAGAATGAACCACCTCCTCTTCCACGTCTTCACCCGGCCGCCTGCGGAGAGAAACGCACAGAGTTTTGACTTCAAAACTGAAGAGGTGACGGCGTCTGTGCACGTGAAGTCTAACCTCCGGGAGACCTCAGCTCCACGCGCCACATCTGGTTCTGATCATCAAGTCTCTGCATTATTAGGCTCAATCAGGGGCTGGATACTCCCTCCACCAACCGCTCCCAGTCCCCAGAGTTTGACGCCTGAGGGCTGTGCAGGCGAGCGGTGGGGTGGGGGTCGGAGCGGCCGAGAGATTTCTTTACAAGAAACAAAAACTCTCCATCTGCTTTGATCATCAGATAAACGTGGATTATTGGGATTATTAGATTCAGTTAGAGTCGGTTAATTACACCATCGGTGATGCAATGCGATGAACGATTTACCTATGTAATCAAAACTAGACATAATGTGGCTGATGTCAATGTACAGTCTGCAATATGTGCACCATAATAACGTGTTTGCTGACTTGACATAACAAGCAGAAAGCTGCTGTTACTGATGTGATCAATATGTAATGTGCACCTGACCTAGATTTTCATTCTATACTGCTGGAGTAAAATCCAGCATCTACTGTGTATTATTTATAAGCAATATTTACTCTCACATGCAGCCACTGCATTTTCCTCTTTAGACTGGAATGAACATGTAGAATAGTCTTACTGGGTAAATGTGGATATGTGTTTTACTCTGCTACCGTCCACCATAAGGCGGCCTGGAGAGCTCTTTATCCCCTTCAGCCATATGTTTCATTTCATCCTCAAAACCTGACAGCTATTATTATGGTTTTCTACTGCAGGACCCTGGAGATTTATCACTCAGCTGTTTGTTTTTGGACACTCAAGTGAGGGAGCGCAAATAAGTGTGGGAAGGTTCAAAATTATGCACAAATGTGAGGGAGTAGAAAGTCTCACATCCGTCTGTTTCTATGATTAGTACCATTGAACCAGATAGAAATACTTTCCCATGAATGTGATGTAGTCGTTGAATAAATATGAAGTTCTCACAGGCATGAGCACTGTATTTTTACACTGACTGGCTGTGTATCTAACATAAATGTTGATCAGGTTACATGCTGAACATCTGTCTTTGTCTCAGAGAACAAGCTTATAGATATTCTGAAATGTATTCTGAGTCTTAAACGTTTAAATGACTGAATTTAATTGTCATGCTGGATGATGATGGATTCAGGCATAGCAGTGCACTCGATCCTGGTTAACAGTGTGGGTGTTATAAAAGCTTATGGAGCTTCACAGCCTCAGCAGTGCAGCTGTAAGCCATATTGAAAATTTGCCCATCATTAACCAGGGGCTCCTGTGTTGGAGCTAAAATTAGCAGAGTGGGATTCACTAATGGGGGAAAACTGAATCTAAAATGATCTGGCAAGTGCAGCTAGTGGAACAGAGAGCAAAAGAGAAAGAGGGAGAGAGAGGGATCCGTGAAGCAGCAGGGGGTGGTAGGGAGGCCTGTGGGGCAGGAAAGCAGGGACAAAAATGAAAAAGGGGCAAGGGTCGCCTTTATTTCACTGCATGACCGGTCACGCAGCGACACATATGCATTCCCACAGTGCGGATTCAAGCAGCACCATTCACCAAAGTTCAGGCATGACCGCATGTTCTGGCAGATCGCTGCACAGGAGCTGTATGAAGCACAGGGCACAGTCTCCAACAGTACAAAACATGAGGGGAAACTCCAAAGCCTGCAGCAGTGCCATTTCGCAGAATTTGTTTTGGTCGTTTGATTGACTTTGTAAGAGTACATAAAGACACACTGAAAAGATATTTAATTTAATTTAATGTTATATAAATAGGAAAAAACACAGGAAATGTGCTTTTAAGTTTTCTTGTTGCGAATTAGCTCAGTCTCATGTCTGCGGACAAATGAAGCCAACGTTACATCCAACAGTGGGTTTTACTAGCATAGCAAAAAGACTACAAACAGGAATAAGTAGCTTGAGCCAATTTGTGAGCTTTATATGTGCAAACAGTGAATTTTACTACAGTTAAACTGAGTTGAGTAGCAGTTTCCCTGTTTCTGCCCCCTGGTCAACATGCTAGGTTAAGATCACTGGATAACAAAGCAATGTCAGAATATTCCTTTAAATGAGTTCATTATAAATCAGTTACCTAGACCAATAAAGAATTTAACATGAGTGAGTTCTCACCTTCAAGTTTATGCGCTTTCAAATAAGTGTCTTAAATAATCTAGAAACTTTTGCTTTGCGTTATATTTCCATTTTACCTGCATAAAGCCCTTGTTTGTGCAAGACTATGACATACATGACATGATGCGTTTCAGGGATGTAGTGATCGGCTCGAAGGTGTGTCGTGGTGAGGATGTCTCTTTTATGCCGAGTTTTCTCTTTCTGCTTAATTAGCGCTCCACATGTTTTGCACCAACTGAGACGAGCCCTCGGCATCATCCAGCCTCCTCCAGAGCCACAAGAAGAAGCCAGTCCTCATGCAGAAGTACGAAAGAGATCGTCGACCTCTAACTTGCCTTCCCTTTGAATGAGATAATCCCTTACCTCACAATGCCATCAATTATTTGCCCAATAACAGCTCTTATACAAGAAGCCAATTAGATGAGGCGGCTAGCAAGGGGCCGGGTGTGCTAAGGAGATAGTGGCAGCCAACGCCATGTATGAGGACACTCTGTGATGAACTGGGTGGATGGAGGAGGAAGGAGCGTTACCTACCTCCTAATACAGATTTAAGAAGGAACAGCCATCACAGAACAGAATGAAAGAACAAAACACAGGGTGAAAGGGTGAAAGGTTAGAGAGGGAGCGAGGGAGTGAACAAAAAAACACAGAAGGACACAGAAAGACAGCAAGCACCAAAAATTCACCATGAGAAAGAGTGGAGACGGAGAGAGAGAGAGAAGTTGAGATCACAAGAAGGAGCCAGAACAGACAACATGAGACGAAACAAGGAGGAGGTCGTGTGATGAAGGACGAAGAAAGAAAAGACACTTCAGATCTTCCAGCGACATGGTGCCATTGTGAAGATCGACAGTTTCCTGGGCACAGCTGAATAAAAACAGCTTTTTGTTGTTCTATGAACACAAATAGTCAGTGAAGTTGATATTTTCCAATTCACGGCACAGTTAATGAACAAATGTATAGCTTGATGAGTCTCTAGACATTCACTATATTAAATAACAATAAATATTTTTTTTACATCAGAAGGAGCATTACAGTTACCATTACATCATTATTGCTGTTACTATCACTGACTCATGATATTGGTTAATTGGACTTCGCATCTTTTCCAGTTGTTGTAGCACAAACAGGAACTTCATGTTTAAATTTGCAACAACTGAAAAAGTTTATCACCTATTTGTCCAGGAGCTACCGTCCTTCATCATGGCCACCTCCGAATACACAAGTCACACATGAACAAACACACTTGACCAGGTCACCACTCATCAAACTGATGTAAAGGTTCTCCTGACTTTAAGCAACGTAATGAAAGATTAGTTTTAGTAAATCTGAATGCACATACCAAGCTTTAAGAGCCAGCCTTCTCTGTCAGGGTTGAAGAATGTGTGCGTCAGATCGTTCCCATCATCCTCTGGGATTTTGAAGGGCTCGTTTTTGATGCTGTCATAAAGGTTCTGTGGAGAAGGGGAGGAAAGCTATTTATCAAATGAAGAAACAATGGAGGGAAAACCTCAAATGTATGGAGTTAATTGTTGCCGAGTGGTCATAGAGATCAATCATCACACACACACACACAGTATTATGAACAAATCCTAACCCTGAGAAGCTCCTCTGGCAGATCTCCTCCTTCATTAATGCCTCTGTTCATTGAGATAAAGCGCTCCACGGGGGGCTTGTCTCTGACGTTGGGGTTGTGTAGGCTGGTGTTCAGCATGATGATGGCAAAGGACAGCACATAGCAGGTATCTGAGAGCAACAGGAAGGAAAATGAAAGGGTTACAAAAGTGTATACCCTGCCAGACACACAGTATTATTATGAACATACTTCATCTCTATATCCACATCTATATGGTCACATGGCACAAATGAAACAAACAGCGCAAACAAGTTCATATTAAAAACAAACCACACCAAGATCAAAAGTAGGGCACATTTACCATGTAGTTCATTCTCTTCGTACTCCATTTGGAAAATTGTGTATGTGCATATATGTACGTGTGCGTATGTGTGTGTGTGTGTGAGGGGTGGGGGTGTAGGACTGAAGTCTCTCTGCTGTGCGTTAATGTTCAGGCTCACACGGCCCAGTGGCTGCCTGTAAATGAATCATTCATTCCACTCTGTCTGTCTCCTCACGCTGACACACTTTGGTGCTGGCTGTCCTGCGCTGCTTATTGTCTGCCGACACACATTCTTTATGAAAAAAAAAAAACACACACACAGTGGAGCTTTGCACAAAGTGTCCACAGCAAGAGGAACACCAGTGTGTTAAAGGAAACTGACAATGATGATGATGATGATGAAGCACTGAAGGAAACAGGCTGCTCATGACCCTGATAATTAAAGATGTGTGATCAATTTATATCTTCATAGGCCCAGTCTGCGGTTACTGCCACACATGGTCCCCACATTGCTATGACACACACACACACACATATTCGTGCCTATGTGCAGATTATAGGACAAGAACATTTTTTCCATAACAGCAACATAAACCAAGTGCATGTGGAAACACTGACAAGTACATGAAATCTAATTTTGTATTACTAGTAAAATATAACACCCCAGTTCAGTCATAGCATCGGGATCTGCTCTTACCTTAACAGGTAATCCATTACAATCTGAAGTATCCCTGTTTTAGAGCAACAATAAATTGCTCTAAAACCTCTTTAATTATTTAGTCTGTTGTAGTTGTTGACTTTGTTTATCACAAGACATGTATCACTTCACCAGGTTGAGTCCTCCTAAATAATGAATATCCCTTGTTTGTTGCTGCTTGTTTACTCTAATGTCATCTGCTACAGTGAACTGGAAACTGTAATCTGGTTAATACTCATTGAACCTCAGTTACAGTAACTCTCATGGTTTAATGATTGAAATGCATTAAAAAGAAAACAGGCCATCCTATAATAGACCCTTAGGCAGTGTTTCTGTTTCCATGTTTTGGATTTCACACATTGCAGGAGCTCCTAACTAGGACGCAGCACAGGTACTTGTGCCGTTGCCGAGGGGAATGTGGAAAGATTAAAAAAAACTTTTTAAAACAGAAGCCACAATTTGATTAAAAAGGCATATTTAAAACATGAAAACAGGTAGGAGAAAAATGAATAAAGATGAGATGGATAAAGGTAATAGGTAGCTATAGCTAGTAGCTGTTAGTAATACATAATTGACTGAAGGTAACTGATAAATGGCTTAAATTAGCTAGATGTAATGGTTCTAGGGTTTATATAGTAGAGATGATTCAAACTGTAAACATCAATGTGAAAATGGTTGAAATAGCTTGAAGTAATGGATAAATATTCGTTATAGCTTATGGATAAAAGAGATGTTATCAAGGTAAATTAATAGATAGATTATAGGGATATCTATAGATAATGAATGAATACTTTCCAAGCCTGATTTAAACTGTATGGACTGGTAATATAAGTAATAGATGAAGTGGAGTTCAGGCCTCGTTTGGTAAAAAAAAAACACAAAGGCACAGTTTTACTCAGCAGTAACTCTGTGTGTCTGACCTGTTGACTGGAAGACTCCGGGGTTGCACTGACAGTACCGTGACGCAAACGCCTCCATCATTCGGTCGATCTTCTGGGCTTCACCTGGCAAACGGAAACTCCACAAGAACTGCCTACGAGAGAGAGAGAGGGGAGCGAGAGAGCCTTGATTTGTCATGTCGCAGGGAGTCAAGGGGCACAGGTTCAATCTGGGTTCATCACTCCGCTGACCTTAGCGCTTGGACGAGGTTCAGATCTGCGAACTCGTGCAGCTCCACAAAAGCCTGCAGCACCTTGATGTTGAAATCGTCCCTGTGGAGGAAAAAAAGGAGAAAAACTAATTTCCACTATTGTTCTAGCTGAAGCCATTTTGTTTTTTTAAACTATCCAGGATACCTCTCAACACAATGTGAACCCAGAAGGCCGGGTGGAGGAAAAACATATTTCCTTCTTGACAGCATTTCTCAACCTGGATTTTTTTTCCCCAGCATTCCTGCCATATTTGTTGCCTTATTCATACCGGACACTAAGCAGGTCTGAAAGCAATTTAAACAGCTGGCCTGTGTTGAATGTTTCTCCACCCGAGGGAGCGAAACGGTGCGTTTGAGTGATGAAAAACAGCTAAAACCAAACTTACAAAGGTTCTTTTTTTTTCTCTGAGGTTTGTTTGACCATCAGAGGGGGTTTCAGAGGAAGAATCAACAGCTGCCCTCGGGCTGCAGTCCCCGCTTCTCTGATCATGTTTGTTGTACATCAGGCTCTATGATCTTGATCTATGATCCTGCGTTGTTGTGTTGTGTATTGTTCCAAAGAAACCAGGAATTTTTCAAAGTCCAAGGACGCAGTGGAAAAGTTGAGGAGTACAGAGAGTGCTGGCTTATAAGAAACAGGAACAATCCTGG
>OMNW01009991.1:8932-45600 GCA_900303245.1 Selene dorsalis | reverse complement strand
AGCTCTGAGTGTCTGGATGTTTTCAATGAAATGCACATTTCTGATCCAAGTACAAACATGAGACAAAAGCTTTGATGTAGGCCATCTCCAACCCGTCAGGGAGGGAGGGGGACTGAGTCAGTGTCTGGAATCCAGTGATAATATGAGCTATATGATTACATATGTGATCCATCATCTGATGACATACATTTTCTTCTGATGTTTGGCGCCTTGTGGAGAATATGGAACAACAGAATGAATTCTATTTCTGTACAACTCAATTTAAGCCAGTCTCTCCTCCCGCTGAGAAGCACAAAAAGAGTCACTGATGTCATGTGGAGGCAAAAAGTGTGACTTGTTCCACAGCAGTTTTAATGTGTGTGATAACTCAACATGTTGTCAGGGGGAAAAAAGGCCTCTTAAAACCAAAAGACAAACAGAGAAGTCTATGTGCTATGATTTCTCAGGCCATATAGATGCAATACATGTCTGATCACTGGGAATTATTTCACCTAACTATGAGTCTTTACGTTTACTAACTTTCACCATACCTTAACCACAGCTTTTTTTCCATGGCCTTCATGCCCTAACCTTACCTATACTCTGTTTGTGCAGATATTTTAATAATCATTGTAAAACTGATGACAAGCTGTGAATTGTCCAGTATCAGTGTCCTGTTTGGCAACAGGTCTCTGCTGACTCTCAGTGCCATACATTAAATCAACAACATTGAAATCCTGTGCATTTTGTTACAGTCTAGAAATACATGGCTACCTGGCTCATTCAGCATCGTAAGCAAGCAAGTTAAAATCCAATATTACCTGAACTGGCCATGGATATGAGGACAGCACTAACATGCACTATTCATGTTAGATCTATACTGAGATCTGGTAACGCTTATATATAGGACAGTAATGGCAGGAAGATTTAAATGCATTATATACATTAGCAATCACTGTCATTTTTCTACCATGTGGAAAAATCATTCCAGCAGAACATCTGAGTGAATGAATGAACGCCTAGTGGGTCTGCTTAAGAGGTGCTTCAGAAATTAAAGTAATGCAGGATGGCTAATGAAGCCTGCTGCTTGAGTGAAGATCTATTAACGGCTAAAAAAAGAGGCGATGTAGAAATGTGGCGTTTTACTAAACATTTCCCATCTCAAGCAGACACATGCTCGCATTTTTACATCATTAGCAGTGGGTGCTTTGTTTGCACCGTCTCCACAACCTGTCACTTCACTGTAGCTATAGATGGATACTATCCAGAGGTAGTCAGACCTTGGCGGAGGACTGATTATGAATGCTGTACTTTGGGGTTTTCGCAAATTTTCTCATGACATTATTATGAAACACTAAAAACAGATTTAGGATGTCCCTCACCGGCAGGTCAAATGCATTGTTATTTGATCATTTCATGATTGGATTTTTGAGCATGGTGCCAATGGATGTGACACCCCTGGCCTGCACATCCAGGGAAAAAAACTCATGTTTCTATTATGAATCTTATTGACTTTCGTCTCACAGTAAAATCTTGAATTTGTCAGCTATCCCAGCTTGGCACTTTGATCGATGTTCCCTGGTGCAGAGATGTTGTGCGCTGAACTCTCCTGTCACATCTGTCAAAACAATGCTCTGTGTGTATTGTTGCACAGGCAAAAACCACTCTACAACATACAGTATAAAAGCTATAGGAACAAATTTAAATTCAAATATGTTTGTATAGCATACTCATACAAAAGCAGTTCAAGGTGATTTTCATGAAAACAGAACTGAATAGCAAAAAGTGCACTCATACACCGAGACATCCTTCCACGCGTACGCAACATGATGTGGACTGAAAATGAAAGTGTGCTTCAATCCTGAGATGCACGGATACTGAAAGACCTCACCAGACTCAGAAAGTGTTTTCAGGCACATAGAGATTTCCAGCTCAGAGATCAGCTACTGACAAGTATGTCTGTGTGTGGACCGGCTAGACTGTGAGGTGCTCATCTGACCAAGGCGAGAAGTGGTCTGACATTTCTGTCAAATCAGGAAACTGACTGACTTAATAACAAAGCAGCTCCTCTGAGTGAACCTATCAATCAGATACAGTAGTGATGGTTCATTTCAGATTGTGCTGCTCAGTATTATCCTAATGTGTAATTATCCACTAGAAGTCTGTCCACTAATGAATTGCTCTAAATTAACACTGTCATATGAGTATAATTTGTCTCCTCTCTGGTGTGTCAGATGTTGTCATGCATAATTTATAGTGTTATTATGTATATTACACCGGGATGGGCTGTTTGGGTCCATCTCCTCTTATCTCTTGTCCTCTGCTTTTCAGCATTATCTGTTCTTTTAATGGAAAAGAACCTCAACCTTTACCTCATTTGTCTGAATTCATTATCTTATATTTAAAGATAAGACTGAATCGCTGTGTGTGAAATAGCATTTGCACGCAGATGCATCAGATGCGTATAAAAGTCCCCCTCCAAAATTTATTCAGAGCCATTTCAAAACAAATAGATCTTCCTCCATAACAATCAGCTGCACACTGGAAACACCCCCTCGTGTTAAAGACACCAGCATTTTTTGCAGTGTGGTCTCAGCATCCCGGGCAGTGAATGAGCCACCAGGAGAGAGGATGTTGGATAACGGAGATGCGCACTGAGCAGCTGCTTCGCTCACAGGACAGTCATGAGGACAGATGCTGGAGTTTTTGCGCAGCAGTAAAGCGAGGTGATCCCTCTGCTTTCTGTCACTATTTTGGCACGTTTTGTTTTTTTTTTGTAATCCCAGAGCGCAGACATATCATTTAACGAGATGTTTGCGCAGTTCCCAAATTTAGAGGCTGCAGACTTGCTCCAGAGGCTTCACATCCACGGATATGATGCTTTGTAAACTTTAGTCGTGTGGCAGCCTCTCAGCCATTTGAAACAGGAATCCCCAGAAGGGGGGCCGATTTCTTTTATTTGCCACATTGCCAAGGTAGGTGAAAGCGCTTTGAAATGTCCGACTTCCACAACCGGAGCCAAACCAGCGCACGTCGCAGCGACTACGTGTGGCAGTATGAATACTATGACGACGAGGAGCCCGTGTCTTTTGAAGGACTCAAGGCGCACAGATGTAAGATGAACGCAGCATGTCTGGAGACAATCTCCCATTGCTTTTACTGCCTTTTACTTTGCGCAGGGTGCACGTTTGTGTGTGTGTGCGCGCGCGCGCGCCTTTACAATGCACGTGAGTCAACTAATGTGCGTCTGCAAACAGGGTGACTCATAATAGTTCATTCTTTGCATGATTTGCTAATTGATGTCATGATGGTCTGGGGGTCTACCTACAGCCTTCCCAATTAATAATGGCAGCAATATTTCATGCAGCACCTGTGCACGCGTTTCATCTCCCACTTGTAATGAACACGCCACTCAGTGAGACAAAAAGGTCATCAATAAACATTACAAACAAAGGGCAGGTGCAATCTTCTAATAAAAAAAATTACAAATATTGAATGCTCACTTTAAACGAGTAGGGCTGAGATAAATTAGAATAACAACCACCTGGGGTGTGTGTGTGTGTTGGTTAATCATTAAGACGCAATGTACATCATCATCAATATAATAACAGTCTTTATCTCCTGGCATTTCAGACTCCATCGTCATCGGCTTCTGGGTCGGGCTGGCTGTGTTTGTCATTTTCATGTTCTTTGTCCTCACACTGCTCACAAAGACGGGAGCACCACATCAAGAGTGAGTATTCACCAGGAGGCTGCAGCTATGTTTGTGTCACCTGTGTCACTTTGACCACAGAGCAGAAGCCCAAGCAGTTCAGCTCCAGCGTTTCTCATCTCAGACGAGATGAGAGCAGAGCTCCTGTGATGAGTTTCTGTGGTGCTTCTGCTCTCTGACTATGTTGAGAGTCGTTTTACTCTGGAGACCAGTGGCTGCAGCTCTGTTTTAAAGGGGACATATTATGGAAATATCACTTTTTGAAGGCTCTAACATATTTGGGTGTTTGGCTTGCCTTCCAGCCCCCAAAATGTGAGACTTGACAAAAAAATCTGCAATTTGCAAGCTCCATAGGTTGAAATCCATGTGGTTTTACAAGCTGCTCCCTTGGTTGTCAGAAAATGATGTCATTGGTTTACAAATTTGCATAATACCACCGCTACCTGTGAGTACCGGTAAAGGGGGTGGAGCGGGGCAAGCTGTGATGTGCTGTGATGTTTGATCCTTGGGGTATTTTGACCGTATTCTGACATGATCATGCTTTTGAAAGGCTGATATTTGACCCGGAGGTGATAAAGTCAGACATATTTAAGTTAAGCTGAGATGAAACAGGGAACTTATTAGCTGGCAGTATGTCTTCCTCCTCTGGCCCTTCCTCCTTTTAGCATTAATATCCAGGCACAGACATCTTAAGTCATTTTAAGTGTTTGCCTGCAGCTACAGCCAGGATAAAATTAACAATAAAAGCCCCTCATAATCTCAAAGCCCCTCTTCCTGTCGCAGTCACACTCTGGATCTCTCCTTCTTTCCTATAACAGACACCAAGACTCTGCTGAAAAGTGTCACCGGCATGGGAGCTGTCTGGTCGACATCGACGGTCCCCAGGAGGAAAACGACAAAGCCTTCTCTCGTCCATTGTTAGCCGAATCCCGCTCATATTTCCATTTCTACATCAACGAGGAAGAAAATAAGATCGAAGGGAAGCCGAAATCAGAGGAGAAGAGAGTCGGTAAGCCCAACAGGGCCGGGGCCCCGCAGGGGACCCACAAGGGGCCCAGAGGCATCAGCTCCTGTGGGACGGATGATATGGACGGGGACACTGAGGAAGCTGGGCACAGACCGCTCAAGGGACTAATTGAGGAGAATAAGACAGACAGAGAATGTGCTTTCCTGTCTCACTTCAACATCCCAAACTTTGTGAATCTGGATCAGAGTTCAGCTCTGGGAGAAGACGATGTGCCGAACGAACCCTCCGTCATACTGGAGCAGCAGTCCCACTCTCATGGCGCCTGACACTGTGACATCCACTAAGGCTGCCTCAACAAAGAGATGACAGACAATGGGGTTGTTATGTTATTTACTTTGCTTTCAAGGGGGGCCATTGGTGGCCTGGCAGGGGAGGCGGGGGCTTATTACCTACCACACATCTACCTTTTCTCCTAAAAAAGCTGTGCCTGGAGTATTTTTAGTTTTCAAAGAATCACCAAAACGGTACAAAAGACTGCAAACTCTGTATCAAGCAGGAACCACTGTTATGAATCTCATCCCAAAGACAAACCTGCCTTGCAAATAGTACCTTTAACTTTAAGCACTCATCTCCCTTAAAATAAAATGTGGCCGTGCTGTACCTGTACAAGATGATGTGCGACAGATAAAATGTCACCAGGGAGCGATGCTTTATGGACTTCATTCCTATCAACTCCTGTTTCATTTTCTTCAGTGCACAGCAGACGGATATTATCTCTTCAACAAGAAACAGATGCGAGTGGGTCTGCCGGCAAGATGCAAAGCAGAGACTGTAATTCACTTTTTAATCTAAAATGAAATGCCTTCTATCAGAAAAAGTGGAGTGTAATTTAACTGTGTATTTAATTAAGATGTAAAATTAAAAAGCTGTAAAATATAATTGTTGTTTTACAAACTACGTAACCAAGGAATGATAATGTGCTGAAGTGAAGTCAGAAGGCTGCTAAATTTGGAAATGATGAACACTGGTGGTTCAAAGAAAGTGTATCTGGTTTTGAAAAGTCAGCTCAGCCTTGAGGAGGTGTAGCATTTGTTAACATGACATAACGGCTATGATGAATTTGAAGCTGTGTCATAACAAAGGTAATAACAATAAAGAAGAATTTAGAATAAACCTACACTGCCGTTGCTTCTTGAACTGTGATGAATCAAATAACTATGACTTAACACCCTGCCACTCAACTACATTTTAGTGTTTTTAGTAGTGGAGACCAAAACAGAGCTAAAAGGAAAATATACATTAGACTTTCAAACCTATGCAAATGAATGCTGTTGTTCTATGTCACATTAACTCTATATGGTGGTAATATTTTAGTGTTGTGCTCTTTGCAGCTCTTTGCTGTCAAGCAGCTTGAGCAAACGTTAATTTAAGTTATGTAATATCTTTGGAGTCTTCTCATGTTTTCTTCCACCATGGTGACAGTGACATCAATGATCTCAATTATATTACTGATGTAAACAAAAAAACAATTACAGTTGTTGTTTGTAATACCCTCAGTATCACACATTTGCAGAGGGAGCACAGCCCTCTTGTCTGTGTCTTGATTCATGCAGAAACCCTGGACCTTTCCAGTCACAACAAATTATATGTGCATTGAGCAATAACGGGTGATGATTATGTAAAGGAACACTGTTAGCTGTTGGTTGTCACATATCTGCAAATGTACAAGTGATGTATATTTGGCTTCAGGGCAATGTGCAGGGAATGGCAGAGAGTCTATCAACACGAACGCAATACTGGCTCCAACAAATCAGTGGTTCAGATTTTTGACAAACAAGCCCATTAATTCCCTTCCTGAGGTGTCAGGGAGAATAAATGTTCAAACATTCACTCTGCTCTCTCTGCTGATGTGTCTTGTGTTTGTTGAATCGAAGACATTTGGGACCAAGATGAACAAATGGGATTAGTTTGTTGCGCAAAACTGTTTGCAGAAAAGGCAAGGTTTTTGTTTGTTTTTTTTTGTACAGAGGGTTGTTTTTAATCATTCTAGCATGTCATCACATTCTTACAGGAGAAGCAATACATAGTTTTCAGCTGCTGAACTATCATGGCAGCTGTCATGGGGAACAGAACTAGAGATTGGCTATGAAACATGTTCTTAAATAAGCCAAACTGAATTTATGTCCTTGTCTGGAAGCTGAGGAAAGTGGATGTAGTTGGTAAACCATCACAATTAATCTGCGCAGCTGAGAGGGTGAACCTCAAAAGTTGTGCTCAGAACCTCTTGTGACACAGATGAAATGCTTTCTGAGAGATTGGAGCTCAGTTCTGATAGAGTTTGCTCTGAATTAAGGGACAGCAGAGTTATATGTGCACTCTCTGAGAAGTGTAGGAGGCAGATGAAAGTCTAGTGTTGTAAACACTATCAAAGGTTAAGGTTAATCACTAAGAAGATTTTCAGAGGAAAACAGAGAGATGTTGAGGTACGTGCAGGTTTGCCTCTCCTGGTGGCTAAGGTACCTTCAACCACACTCAAAGACGTGTTTGACCTGCGAGTAGCATCACTGAATCAATGGCATGAACAAAAACCACATAAAATATTTCATTCCCATATTTCTGAGTGGCAGGGTTGCTGTGGTGATGCAGCACTATATGGCTTGGCAAAGAGGGACAAAGAGAGAGAGCAGCAGCAGTGAATCACCTCCTTATTTATCATCCTCTGATTAAGGGGGTGTTCAGTCAAATTGTGTCCACCGTGTGAATCTCAATGACAAGAAAGCTGACAGGCCATTTGCATGAAAAAAAAATCATGGCGAAAACCGAATGCACAGATCCATCAGTCAAACTCAAAATGTGTGAAAACATGTCAGCAGCTTTGCTTCAAAGGCTTGTGTAATTAAATTAACGATCAGTAAATCCAGTCCCTTTCTCTGTGCCTCGAGTGTAATATATGCAAATAATAAAAAAAAAAAAGCCTGCGGTTGACTCCAGTCTCCACATGCCTCAGCAGTTTAGTACTGCACAATCTTTCCAAATACTTTTGGCTGAGGAGGCTTCATGGCCTCCGAGGGTGCAATTATCACCAACAACCAGTGGGTGGAGCAGTGGAGATGCATCAATTCCAGGAAGGGAGTCTGCCATTTGCTGTTTTCTACATGCCCCATGGCGGTCTCCCTAGGCTTTGTGGTTGACATTTGGTGGGGGTCCAATGACGCTTCAATAAATGAGCAGCAAATGAGCTACAGAAGGAGAGAGGGAGGGAGGAGCAGTGACAAAAGAGAGCAATTGTTTCTTGTTGAGGCGGATAATTCTAAGGGATTTGGTGTCCAATTAAAAGAAATGCCAGTCAAATGTATAATTAAATACTCTGCTGCATGAAGACAGGCCACACAACATATTTTAAAGACTTCATTCACAGGCTGCTAGGATACGAGGATGCAACATTATGACATATCTACACAAGACAGCATTATTCCCAGGCTCAAGAATAAGCAAATCAAGATGAAGCAAGATGAAGCCTCCATGAATGAGTGCACTCAAGTATCATTGAGCTCTTACTTCCCTCACCATATGTCCCATGCCTTGAGCAAAGGTCACCTTAAAAAAGATAACTGTTGATTATGTGTTATCTGAGAACTGAAGCTGATGTACAAGATGAACACCCTGATAGACACTACGTGACTCACTCCCCTGTACCACTGTAAGGCTCAAGGCTTGTTCACCTCTTAGCAATGCTTAGACAATGAGCATTCAAGACCAGGGTGAGCGAGGGCCATTTATTTCAATGAAAACATGAGAAAATAAGAGGATCTATACGACTAGCTCTATATTTTTAGGTCTTTCTACTTGACTGAAGATCATGTCTTGTATCTTAGCTATATTCTTTCACTGTGATGATTTTCTTTAGTGGATGCATGTCTACAGTTGTTGTTCTACAGTTGCTCTGTTCCAAGCTACCTATAGCGATATTTCATAATTAGAGTGTAGCCTGCTAAATCTATTGCTCTCAAGTGGGAATCTATAGTGTGAAACCCTAAACAGTCAAATGTCAAGAGTTATAATCTTACTTTACTTAACCTACTTCATAAACTGACAAAAGAAAAACAATACACATAGGACTAACCTGACCTGCACTCAAGCACCTCTGTGTTGTACACTACATCCTATAATCTACTGTTCTGTTAGCATGGCCGCAGCAGTGTGCCAGTTCAAGTCTTGCCAGGCAAGCAAAAATCAGGGTGGATCCAGAGAGTGAGTGACTGTTCTCCTCTCCCTCAACAGCAACAAAGCATCTGATTACACTTGCGTCTGCAGTGGAGTTCCTCCCAGCAAAAAAAAAAAAAAAGTGAAGGTGCTGGTAAGAAAACAGGTCTGTGGGTGCATCGGTGTGAAGCACAGGGAAGTGCTTGAAACTCATTCACAGCACGTGATGTAAAACTATAGTCTTGACTGCAAAATAGCACATGACTTCTTCTAACAATGACCATTATAAGTGGTAAAGTACAACTGTGTGACTCATCCCCTACTCATTTGCATAGCCAGTACATAACAGGCTTTTGAGCTAATCCATAGAATCCAGGCAAATTAGTTGAGACAACAGCAGAGGAGAGATAGTTTTTTACTCAGTGTTTGTTAGCCTGTCTGTATTTTCTCCCACTGTTTGGTTAATAAGTTACAAACGAGTAAAACCAGACTTCTGCTCCTCAGAGTGATAACTGCAATGTGGACTCACATATGCTGCCCCTGAATATTGAAACAGCTGAGGACACACGAACAAGCTGCTCATTTATCTTTGACATACATAACATCCAACAAAACTTAGAGCATTTCATTCTCGGGAAAGGATTCAAGACATCACTGTTGAGAAAATACTGCAAAATTAGCAGCTTTTTGTCAGGTTCCCCCAAAGCTTTTTGTCATTAGTGAGAGAGAGAAAAAAAAGTGTGAAAGGCAGTGTAAATTTTTCATGGGGTGTAGAATGAAACAGGTTTCAGTTTCTCTAGCACATAAATAAATGATGGGAGAGAGACGGGCAGCGAGGGGGGAATGAATTTGCATGTATTTGTGAATGCGATGCGTGTTCAGTGTGCACATTGTACATGTGTGGTGTGTAGCATCAGAATAGCCCTTACTGATGGCTTTAATGGTAGGGTCTGATGTCAGAGGATGGTCCAGCTGGGGGGTTGTGGGGTGGGTGTTCCTCTGTAAAAGATCAATTCCCTTACATTTTACTGTATGAATGTATCAGAGGCCAGTCTTTTGTGTGTGTGGTGTGTGTGTGTGTTTGTGTGTGTGGGGGGGGGTCATATAGACTCCACACTGTTTGTCAATCTTGCAAAAAGTCATTGTCTGTGCTTGTTTTGTCTCTGACTGTGGCAGTTGCTCAACAAACCGCCATAGCCAGTTGCTGTGTCATGGTTCCTAAAGCCCTGGGGTGTGTTAAGTATCTGGCCCGGGCAGATTCCTCCTCTACCTCAACTTCAATTACACGGGAAAAAAAAATAACTCTAAAGAATCATTCGCCATAAGAGTACGACTGCAAGGGTTTGCTTTGCTATTTCCTCGTTAAACAGAGTAACTATAAGGCTGCTATTAATATTAATCAGGTGCAGGCTGGTCGGTGTGAGGATCAGGTGCAGGCTGGTCGGTGTGAGGAGGGACAGGTTCCCTCCGAGAGACGGCACAAATGCTTCCTTCTTCGGAGGGCTCTCTGCAGCGGACTGCGTCTGACCGGTTTGCTCCTGAGGCAGCGGAGACAGGGGAAACACAGATCATGGTAAGATCTCTCTCTCTCTTTCTCTCTCTCTCTCTCTCTCTCCCTGTCCGTCACTGAATGTACTTGAATGAACTTCGGATTCCCACTTCGACGTGTTATACAGTTTGCGGTGATAATGCAGGACTATGAGTCAAATTTGACCCTTGCAACTGTTTTTTTTTCTTTTTGTTTGTTTTTTGTTTTTTTTATCTCCGATGTAAACACTTCAGGCAACACCAACAACCATCAACACACAGAAGACGTTAAGTGGAAACACGAACAGCCTTAAAAAAACACAAAACCCTAATAATAGGAAAAGAAGGTAAAAACCCTCTCCGTTTGGAAAGTCCCTTGGTGTTGTGAACTGGCGCAGTATAAATTAAATTGACGTGACTTGACTTGAATAGTAATATACCCTAAATGTGATTATGAAATGTCGAATATAATATGCGTCAATAATGTCTGTTAACCTAAGCCAGTAAAAATAAAGGCCACTCCTCTCAGCTACAGACACTGTGGATAATGTCAAAAATGACAGGTTCTCGTCCACACAATGACTCTGATCTGCGATTCCTTTTACAGATGTTTTAGGTCGGAACCATGACTGTTTACCGGACAGAAGTAGTGTAAGGGTTAAAGTTCCTTGACTCAGCAGCATGGAAAGACTGACTTGACCTGCCCGCCAAAAGTAACAACGGCGAAGGGACTCTGGAAACACCAAAAAAAATGAATTTAATAGGCTCCGTTGCCCACATAGTCGACACGTCATTTCCCCTGGAAAACTTTGTTTGGACACGGCCTCCTGCTGCCTTCAGGTGTTGAAATAAGTGTCGTAATTTTGAGTTGTACACACAGAGCACCGAGTGAAGGTGAGGCAAGGCAACATGTAGCCACAAGAGCAGCAGTGTCACTTTACCCAACTTCACCTAGTCCTTGTATCATATTTCAAACTAAAATGTCCACATAGCCTACACAACAGGTCTGATTACACCCTTATGGGGAAAACTACAACAGGTTTGAACTTCTTTGTCCTGACATCTAGCAAGTATCTGACATATTTGACAGCCATGTGACACTCTGAAATGCCAGGCTGTGATGTGCTGTGCCAACGCTTGAATATCCAGAAGATGTCATTGCTATATGCTGTTTACTGTTGCATAAACCTGTTTCAGTCTTCTGTGTATTAATGGGATTGGATTTATTTATTAAATTGAGTGGGTCGAAGCCTTTACGTGTTTTTTATTCTTCTGCTGGTGCAGTAAAGCCCCTTCTCTGACAATAATATCCTACAGGGAATATGTACACAAACACATTATTTGCAACTCCAACACTGACAGTGACTCATGTAATTTCAAAGTTTCATAGATAGATGATATTCTGACTACAACACTAAATTGTCAAAGGCACAAGTATAAATATGTATATATATATATATATATGAATTACAAAAAAAATAAGTTATTCCTATTGGCATACTATAACTGCACATGCATTGCACAATGGTGGTAATATACATGTAGATTAGCTTGTGTCAGTACAGTGCAATGCTAATGCAATATGTAGTTGCTATTTATTATTATTATTATTATTATTATTATTATTATTATTATTATTATTATTAACACTAACATTAATATTATAATAAGTATTATTATCATGACTGTGGACATACTGAATGAAATCAGAACTAGATATAGGTACACATTTTAACATGTTGGAAAAACATGTTGACAATCACTACTAATACAGCTGAGCACTCGAGCCCTGAGGTTAGTAATCAGCCAGAGTGATATAATAATAGTACAACAGTGAGGTATGTTGGCTGATGTGGGCAAACCGCTTGTTTACTAACACCAAGCTATTGTGCCACAGTGGCACTTTTGGCACAAGCGTCAAAGTTTTACGAGGGGTACGTGAAGGCATCATTTTACCACTGGGCTGCGTGCGCTCTGCTGGAGGGGCAGAACTTAACAGAGTACATATCTCCGATGTCACAGTCTACCGCACTCGTGCCGCTCTGGATGCTTCACTTGAGGCAAGGACAACTAAAGACAATGTCCCCCTTTTAGTCATGCGTCTTCATGCAGATTTTTATCCGTACAATCTGACAGCGGTTTATTTTTTGGAAGGGGTCGAAAAGTTTTCCTCTTCTCAAATTAAGGGTGAGTGTTTTTTTTCTTATCTAAATTGCAGCCAATACGTGTTGCTTTCAGGTACAGTTATGGATGAATTTATTACTTTGCTGAGGCAGAATATCTTTTGTGGTGAACTCCTGCTCTTTCACACTTCTGTT
Source organism: Selene dorsalis (assembly GCA_900303245.1). Lineage (NCBI taxonomy): Eukaryota > Metazoa > Chordata > Actinopteri > Carangiformes > Carangidae > Selene > Selene dorsalis. The sequence continues at coordinate 32,894 of OMNW01009991.1, read as the reverse complement.
GTTTTTCCAAGTGGAATGATTTTTGTTTTTGTTTTATGCTCTGTAGGAGTTTTTGTTCTAAACCAAAATCATGTTCCAAACCTACATAAAGAGTCTGAATGATATGGTATTTTCTACGGTAAGCTTACAGGTTATAAGCACTCCCTGCATGTCTGCTATGCTGAGAGATGCACGGCCATACTAAAAATATGTCTATGAACAACCCTCACTGACATTAATTTGGATGACGAGCCTGCACTCCCTTCCTTTGTTCATAGACTGTTTGTCATAATTGCACTACCATGTGCTGTCAAGTCTGATGTTTGCACATAATCCCTTTGAAATATGCATGTTAACTGACTGCAGCTTCACATGCTAGCAGACATTGATGTGCGTTGTTTCTCTGCTTTGCTTTAGTCTGAGAACCCTGAAGAGCAGCCAAGCACTGGGGTCTTGGGTCGTATTGGGAGCTGGTTCTCTCCATGGAGAGGAAAGGGTCCACAGAGTCCTACTGAAAATGCCTCCATAAGTAGTGAGGAGGCTCCTGAGACAGAGGGAGGCAAGGAGATTGGGGCGTCAGTGAGACCCCAGCCAGGAGAACAGCAGTGGCAGGAGAAAGAATACAGCTCCAATCCCAATCCACTGGGTCTCTCCAGAGACAGTTTCTTCTGTGAAGAGAAGGACGCCACGCAGTCTGCCCACAAACACAGCTCCATTGGGAGCAGTACTGAGACAAGAGAAGGAGGTCCAAAAGAGGAGGAGTTTGTGGACTGCACGGAGAAGAGAACAGGGCAGGGCAAAGAGAGGGAGGAGAGTAGCAGCGGTGCTTCAGCGAGCGGGATTCCTGACAAGAATGCCAGTCATCTGACACATCTGTCTTGCTCCTCCAAACAGGGAGTGGTATGGGACTCTGACCGGGCCCACACCCAGCCGCAGGGCAGGAGACAAGTACAGGCCCAGGCAGGCAAGAGACTCCATGTGTACCTGGAGGAGACCAGTGTGATCAAGAGTGAAAAAAACGCTTGTATTTCACAGGAAGTCACCCGCACCAAAGTCTCGGAAAACCTACAAGTCCTCCAAAAATCGAAGTCATTAGTAAATTTAAGTTCAAATAGTGCAGAGAACAGTACGACAGATGTCAAGCCTCCCACAGGAGCAGAGCATTACTACACTGCACTAAAGGGATTGAAACTGAACTCACTCAACGACTCACAGTTAGAGACTGAACTTGATAACGAACAAACAGAGGCAGACAGCATGGGGCGTAAAAATTCATCCAGAAGGAAAATCCGCAAAACCTCTCAGGGAGATGGAGCAGACAGCCCCCAGACAAAAATGTCTCCCAATGCGCCTGTCCCAGAGGGAATCCCTTCATCAGATAAGTCAGTGACCAGTCCTCAGGGCAAAAGTCCAAAGACTCACATGGGAGAGTCTTCGGTAAACTCCTCCTCCCAAACTTCACCTGAGGGAGGGGAAAGTCAAACTTCCTGTCCTGATAATATCAAGCAATTGGGCAACTGCAAGGATTCAAACTCAGTCACTGCACACACACTGGTATGTGTGGTTGATGGTAACGCAGACATGGAGGACGATGACAGCTTTTACAAAGTAGAAAGGAAGACAGAGACACCAGAATCCAAACGTAGGAGTATGAAAGTTTCTCAAAGTGAAGTGAAGTTCTTTCCAAAAAATGTGCCTTTCAAGCCTTTGCAAAGTCCAGCAACTGACAGCAAGGAGTATGGATCAGCATTAGGAAATACCAAAGATGAAGAGAAGGGTAATGGCAAAACAGATGGAAGGTAAGTTGAATTAATAATTTCACTTGCTGAATACACATTTGTTGGAGTAAATGTTTTATTGTACAACTAAGGGATCTCAAACATTAGCTGACATTGTAACCGCCCTGTCCAGCCTTTATCTCAAATGGCATGCCTGTCAAAACAAGCAATTGTTAATTGCTGTGGGTGGAATATCACAAGTGTAGCCACAAATACACAGCAATGTGACTCACAATTCAAAGTACACTCCTGTGCTTCAAGACAGATTCTGTAAATTACAAAAATTTAACAAATCACCTAAATATTGAACTAACACTTGTCCCCGACAAACAACATGGTACATAAAGGTGTTCACTGTATGAGTCAGAAACAACTTTAAACTTTACAAAATGTTTTTGTTTGAATTCAAATTTCACCCTTCATTATACACAGACCACATGAGCTGAAGAAAACCGACGAGGAGACTAAACCAGTAATTGGCCGGATTGCAGATAAAATCACCCTCTTTGAGCGGCAGCATGGAGCAGGGGGCCGCAAGCAGGCCTTCCAAATGCCAAGAAGTGCTGATGTTTCTCCGGCCAGGAAAGCTTCAGAGAAGCTAAAGACAGAATTTGAGTTGGACCAAAGATCGAGATCAGCAGAACGTAACACTGCCAGGTCCAGCTCTGCCTCACCTGAAAGAGAGAAACCAATGACGCTCAAGGAGCGAATTAGGAACTTTACAGAGGCATCTAAAACAGACACTAAACCAGCACTACCTCAACGGCCAGCTATGGGTGGAATGTCTCGAAAGACCACATCATCTGTGGCTGTTGCTGCTTCAAAACTGAAACTGGATAATCAGGGCAAACTGGATACTAATGAGCAGATAACAGAAAAAACAGATGGACAAGGTACCACGACTATTGGGGTGAAGCATTCCAAACAACAAGAACAACAAGCAGACCCCAAATCAACAGACATGATGGCCTCAAAAACAACACATGAGAGTACGAAATGTATCAGAGTTGAACCAGATGCCCCAGCTAAAGAAACGGGTGATTCTTCAGAAATGACCAGTGGTGTCAGTCTAGAGTCCAAAGGCCCTAACAGAACAGGCTCCCGCTCTAAAAAAAAGAAAGGTAAAGACCCTACAATGAGCCCAAACAAGGAGAAGAAATCTACAAGTAAATCAGATGTAACTGCTTTTAAAGAGCTGGTGGATGATTCAGTGGAGGCTGTCTCCACCTCTAAACAGCTCACAGACAAAATTTCATTAACATCTGATAAAGTCCAAGAAAATACACCAGAAAAACAGGCTCTGTCTGATACCAAACATCAAGCTTTTAAAAAGGAAATGGAAGTATCCGAGAAAGAAAAGCAGCATTCAGATTCTTCATCAAAAACAGAAAATAGTGACAAACCAAACAACAGACAGGAGGGACTGCCTAAACCATTTGTCAAAGATGAACCTGATACTTCTACTTCCAACCATGCAACAAAGAAGCCTATTGATAAGGAGTCTGTTATTTTACCTCAAAAGGAGGAAAGGGCAGGAGGGGACAACCTTGAGTTCACACAGGAGAGAGAGAAGGCCTCTAATGACAGCAGAGAAATTTCAGACTCCTCCCCCTCACCTGCTCCAAATAGTGCAATTAAGAAGACTCACAAATTAGGTCAAGATTCATCAGTGCAGTGTGAATCAGAAATAAAAATTAAAGTAAGCCAGCCCAGTAAACAACATCAGCAAAACAAAGAAGACACAGAGCCAAAAACTCTGAAAGAGAGTAGTAAGAATGTGGAGAAACCCGAAAAGGCAGGGGGAGAACAAACAAATCAGACTGAGAGGAAAGATCAAGAAAAAACACAGAAACTGCTGCATTCAGATAAAAATACCACAAGACGCAAGGTTTCAGAGGGTGGACAAGATATCTCAGGGACAAACAAAAGTGCTGCTCAGGGTGATGAAAGAAAAAATGCAGAGAGAAAAGAGCAGCAAAAGCCCATTCAAGACATAAAACAAGAAGCTAATCCACCGCAACCAGCCTCTCAGTCATCAAAAAAGACCAACGCATCATCAGAGGACCTCCTTGGCCCTGCTGAAGCACAGCATGTCAGTCAGATGGAGGCTACACTTCCAGAAAAATCTCCCATCGCTCAGACTAATGAAGATGTGAGCCGGACAAATAGCGATAAAGCACCTGCGGAGGGAGAGACAACAACTGTGCCTCCACAGACGTCTGCAGAAAGCTCTGGAACAGAAGCAGGGTCAGTGGGGAGTGCAGCAGAGCCACAGGCTAAATCTGTATCAGTGGAAAAAACTGAGAATTCACCCAATGACTCACATACACATGGAGCTAATGATGTAGAGCTCTCCAGCCCAAAGCCTATTACCCAAGCAACTGCAGCAGCTGAGAAAGTGACTGTAAAAGCCACTAATGACACTCCAGTACTGATAACTGCAAAGACTGGAAATATTGCAGAGAATCAATCAACTGTTAAAGAGCCCTCTCCTGTTTCAGTCACTAAATCTGCGAGCAGCCAGGCAGAAGGGCGAGAGGATGGAAAAAAAGGTTCCACTGTCAAAACAGTGTCCTCAGAGGAGAAAATCTCAGGAGATATAAACAAACTACATCCCAGCCCTTCACCCAAGGGTGCAGAAGAAAGAGCACAGCGTCCTTCTACTAGCAGTGTTTCCAAGTCTACAGTTAACATGGCAGAAAAGACAACTGAGAAAACAGAGAATGATCTCCCACCCGTTGCTAATGGTGACATCTCTCCGAATCCACAACTCCTCACAGCCAAAAAGGAACTGGTCAGTAACAAGCCAAGTGCATCTCAAAAAGCACCCACTTTGCCAGAGGCTAATAAGTCGAGCCCAAACTCAAGCCAACGTGTACCCATGAAGAAGCTCCATCTGCCACGGGGGCTAAGCAAAGATGATTCTGTCAAAGAGCAAGATGCCCCCTCTAGCTGGCTGGATTTGGACTTTCCCAAACATAAATTTAAAGCCCAATCACAGCCCAAACTGAGCTCTTCTGGAAGTGAGAGCAATCTGCTGGATACATCTGGTGATTTAGATGACGAGGAATTTGTTGAGAAAATCAAGAAGCTTTGCGCCCCCTTCTCTCTCCCACCAAAGAAACATAACCAACTTCGGCCACCACAGCCCCCCTTTGCCTTGCCAGCTATAAAAGAGGACCGGTTTGAGAAGACCTTTGACCCTGATGAGTTTAAGTTTGGCTTGAGGAAGAAGAATCATTTCAGCCTAGATGGACCCAGTGTAATAGCCAAACTCCAGACCACAGAAACTAAATCTGCCCTGAAGCCTGCCAGGGCAAGTTTGACCGATCGGAGCTTGCTGCTCAGCAGCCTTGAAGGTGATTCTCGAATCAAGGATAAAGCCCCAGTCAAGGATGAGGTGGACTCCAAGGAGGAGAAAGATGATAAGCTCAAGGTGAAGTCCCGCTTGGAGGGGAGCTGTGTCCTTAGCAGCCTCAGCTCCTCCATCAGAGGGAAGAGGAATGGAGTTCAAACAAAGGAAGAAAGCACCATCTCTGAAGATAGTTCATCTGGTAAAACCCCCATGCAAAGTCCTCCACCTTCACCCCAGCCACACCCACCAAACCAGACCTCCACAGCGCCAATGAAAGACACACTGGCCAAGCAGAGTCCTGTCCTGAGCAACACAAAGGAAGCCCAGGCTGCAGAGGCTGTGGTCAGTGACTCAGGCCCTCCACTTCCTTCCTTTAACGACATCAAGCTGCCGGACTATTTGGAGAAGTATCTCCGACGGGAACCAGCACAACCAGTGCAGAGCACAGAGGCACAGGAGCCAGTCAATAACAAGGTTGGTTTGTTTGTATGTTATTTTCACAAACTAAAAACAATACAGTTGTACATATGGTTGTCCTCATGACAGAGAGATTTCACAGTTAAAGCTACCTCACACAAGAAGTCAAGCAAAGTAGAGAGTGTCAAGTGTCTGATGAAATGAAATACTCAGTACTCTGCATTGTCCTGCTCCTATGTATACTTTATGAGTAGAGAATCACTATGAACAACTCTGGTACTGATGGCTTTAGTTTTATCAGGATACTGGAAAAATGACTACTCCAGTTCCTGGAGAAGAAGCAAACCTGGCTGTAAAACCAGGTCCATCGCTTCCTGATGCTGGGCCTCCATGTTTTCCTGTGATTGCTCCATCCACACAGCCTACACTCCCCAAGCAGCCACAGGGGAAACGTCATAATCATGTAAGTGTGCCACAGACATGCTAACTAAACAGACAAGTACCATAAATTCAATCTGTGCATCTGTCTGAAGTACATATGTAAGAGCTTATTTACATTCTGCAGAGCAGCCTCTAGTCACACCAACACTGGATCCTTTGTCTACTTGGCTGCTAAAGAATATTTTGTTCCATGTTTTATTTGACTTGTCCATGGTTACCAAATCATTTCCATATATTTTCCAAGGATGTTTCCTGAAAAGAAACAAAGTAATTTGATACTAATAATAGAGAAAATATACATTTCCCTTAAAAGGACTGCCCCCATGTAAGCCCATTTTTTCAGTTCGAAATGATGATTGAGACTTTGCTCAGATTTTTGGAGACCACTGTATGTTCTGTATCTGCCATCCCATTTCTCAACAGCCAACCTGCCACCTCTCGTGCACTCATTAAACACACTGAAAAACACAGTGAAAGCAAGTGACCTTTTTGCATAAATCACATCAGTCACTCATTATCAAAATTATTACCAACTCATCTTACAAGCTCTCTAATTGCTTTTGTTGACATTTGTAGCCGTTGACTCACATGACGGCAATCATGAAGGTGTGTTGCACAGCTGCAACACAGCCTGAATATAGATGTAAAACTGTGTAGCTTCCATGGACCAACAGTGTCCCCAGTAGTACAGTGAAAGGTCAGGGCAGAAAGCTGCCACACAAAAACGCACAGATTACCTTCTCCAGCATTTCACAGATGTTTGCCATACCCTGCAAGTCTTTGTCGCGATGTTAAATCTATGTTTCCACATTCCAGATAAGAACTGCCAAAGGATTTCACAAGCGCGCTGGAAAGGTACAGTAGGCACAGCTTTGCCCACTTAGAACAGAAACAAGATGGAGACACGAACATGGACAGACAACTCTCTATTCTGTTAAAACATCTGCTTTTCATATGGTGTTCTTGGGGGTAAACAGAGTATTTAAAAAAAACATCATAGTGCAGATTCTCAGCTGGATGCGATTACAATCACAGAATACAGGGCTGCCAACGCAGTGCAAAATTGTGGTTCTTCATTGTTGTAGAACTTCATTGGTAATGCAAAGAAAAAAGAGGTACTTCCCTCGAGGCTGACATTTTCAGTTTGTTGCCCAGAGATCCATTGTCATGACTGTCATAAAAAATATGCAAATGCATGAAAAGATTTAGGATTTATAGTTGATTTTAGTATTTTTGATGCTTTTGGAATCAAAACATTGACTGCAGTGCCCAGATTTTTAGACTATTAGTCATACATTTAATACTGTGTTTGCCTGACAAAGTAAAAAATGCTTTTTTTATATTAAAGTAATGCATTAAAGAGCACAACTGATGGGTCAGCTTATATGTGCCTTTTAGTTAAAATCATGTTTTAATGTGGAATAAAAGAGAAATATGGGTAAGAGCCATGATATTAAGCCCATCTCAGCACTCTATTGAAACAGTCTTTCATGAATACACATTCAATGCATTTTACCGTTTATTCTTTCCTTTCAAAACTAATGTGTTGATCTTTTTTTTCTGACACTGCTCCCTTCGTCTCCACACAGATGGTGTTGTTTGAGAAAGCCGAATTCAGTGGCAAATCATATGAGATTCACAGGGATGTAGCAGATGCTACGTCTCTGCAGCTCTCACCTCTCGTATCAGTGAAGGTTGTTAGAGGATGGTAAGTGGCAATATTCAACTTGAACTTTCTGATAAGAAAGAAAAAGTTTTATGAAGTGTAGTTCAAATTAGTGTCAAGTGATTTGGGGATGCCAGTGTTGCTCGTAATGGCTTCTGGATGTGTCTCAGGATTGATTTAATGAGATATCAGCAATGAGAGTTTCATCATTTATAACTGCAACTATACTTTTCACTTTCCATTTCACTGCCTAGAATTACAGGGAACCTGTAACATTAAACCTAGAAAGTTACATAATAATCTTGCATTTTGATATCTTCAACCATAACTTTTGCAGAAAAACTTTTGGTATGATCACATAGTTATATCATTTTTTTATGATTTGTGCTGGCTTTTAGACCAATATTTAAAGATTCATTCAACATTTCTAAAATGCTCGTGTTTGTTTTTTTTTGACAAATGGTAGCAAATAAGGTCAGATAAGGTCAGACTACTAGCATAAAGACTGAAAACAGTGAGAAGTATCATGTCTCAAACTGAGGCAACATGTTGTTTTTACGCTTCAGTTGCTGCACAAATTAAGCAAATGGGTCATAATTTCTTAATTAGTGAGCTTTGAAGACGCTGGGAGGAGTCCTTTGTTATCTTTGAACTTAGTAAAGATGTGCTGAATTATTGCTAAAACACCAGATTCATTTGTCTTGGTCCTTATTTTTACCAACATATAATTGTGTGTTTCTGCCATGTTTCTGTGCGTTTTTTGTTTTCACCACAGCTGGGTGCTCTACGAGAAGCCTGACTTCCAGGGACGTACTATCGCTTTGGAAGAGGGGGAAATGGAGCTGACAAATGTGTGGGCAGTGCCTGATTCAGAAACAGAACCAGAGAACAATCCACCAGTACTGATTGGCTCTATTCAACTTGTTGTCTGGGTGAGTACACATCCACCTACCTGGCCTTCAGTATCTCAGTGTCTGCATTATTATCACCTCGCATGACCTCCTGAAATGCAGCTAAAAGATATTAATTTATTGATATTTAGTCCTCACCTCTTCAGAGCAGAGAAGAGAAGGACTTACTTTGTTTTATTGTAAAGAATGACTAAAACAGGCCACTGCTGATAATTGCTGTGTTTGTTTTCTCCTCTCTGTAGGATTACAACATACCCCATATTGATCTGTTTACTGAACCAGACGGCCATGGAAGAGTAACACCTTACCACGATGATACCATAGAGACTGGCTCATTTGGCATCCCAGTGAACACTGCTTCCATCCGAGTGCACTCTGGGGTGTAAGTATGGCTGTCTCAGCAAAACCAATCTTTGTGATTGGCCTCTAGTAAAGTCATGAACTGGTTGACAAAATCATACCATTAGCAAGACACACAGTCTACTTATGGTGACTGATCAGTGTAGTGGAAAACATAGTAACTGGAGATTAGATTTTATTTGAAGTACAAGACATTTAGGCATTCAGGCTGGGTTGTTGCTTTGCAGCAGCACAACATGAGGTACAAGTAATGAGTCCATCACAGATCTCTGCAATGTATTTTGTATTGCTAATGGCAGCCAGACCCACCAGAGGGGTAGTCATTGGAAACCTGCTGGGCTCAGTGTTTTTGGTTTTCGCAGAGAGTTAGTGATCATTACTACTTTGATCAGTGTTTGGTTTGACTCTCACTCATTTCCCTCCTCAGGAATGTCTGTCCTGCTGTTGCATGTTAAACAAGAGGCTGAGAGTAGGTGTGAGGGCACTTGGAAAACGTAGAGAGGTGGAGACTAGTAGGCGAGTGAGAAACAGACAAAAGGTGTGGAGGAAATTTGGCAAAGGAAAAGATGTTTTTCCACGTGAGAGGTGCAGGCATTCAGGACATTTTGTGCCCTGCTGCCAAGGAGGTTAATGACAGCCGACCTTTTTCCCACAGCTATTTTTGTCAGTTTACTATGGCAGCTTTGCAAGACACCAAACATTTTGCAGACTGATTCAGCATTTCTCAGCATCTCAACAAAACCTCTAACTGACCGGCTGTCAGTTACCAGTTCATCTCTGCCGAGTTACAAATAATTTCAGCAGATGTAACTTTACAAATTTACTGTAACTTAGCTCCACTCACTGAGCTGAGTTCACTGAACAAAAGTGACTCACTGCCTCCTGTTTAAGTGTATCTTTCAGAAGCATAAGGCTTGAATCACTTTTTGGTATCACTTCCTCAGCACTGACTGCTGGTTTGTTATGTTTTTTTTTTGTTTTTTTTTTAATTATTATTAAACCAGAGACTTAGATGTGGTGATTTGTATGAGGCATTGTCTTGCGCTAAATGACATGCCAGAGGTGGGGGCATAATTTCAGCAAAGACTGCCTACACAAGAAATGAGTTATGGAAGAAAAATGCATTGAGCTACCATTCACAATATGTATTTGTCATTGTAAAACAAATAGCTTTTGTCCTCAGCTCTGTTTGCATGACTCATGTCTGAGTTAGACAGAAAATACCCAATTAAAAGCCAGCCTTGGCCCAATAGGGCTTAATGTACTGAGTATAACCTGCAATCATACTTATGTGTATTGTTCAGGACACAGCAGCTGCTGCCTTCTTTGCTGGAAAAACAGTCAGAGAGTTTGGTTTTTTCATTTATGACAGCTATGTCTTACTGACTGCTGTTTTAAAAGGAAACAAGCAAAAAGCCACGCAAGGTCGTGATATGACTCAGAGAGGTTTTAAAACCTCCCTGAGGCATAGTTAGAGATAATGTGGAGAAGCCTTCTGGCATAAGGCTAAATTAACATGTGATGTGGGTGTTTGTCCATCCTCCAGGTGGCTGGTGTTCAGCGACCCAGGCTTCCAGGGCATGGTGGCTGTACTGGAGGTAGGAGAATATCCCTTTCCTGAGGCCTGGGGCTTTCCGTCACCCTTCGTTGGATCTCTCAGACCACTTAAAATGGTACCTGTTTCTACATTTAATGCACGTTGCAAGGGTTAGTTGGAGAGCGTGACAAAGTGTATGTGGTTCTATACCAGCTGTTGTTCACCTTGTTGGTGCTGACTAAAATTTGGTCAAATCAAACTTCCTCTGTAGCACCACCAAGACATTGTGGTTTTCATGAAATCGAATCTATTAGATAACTGTTGGATAGATTACCAAGTTATTTGGTAGAAACATTCATTGCTGTTCTTAATGAATTGTCATGAGCTCGCTAACATGTTATTTGCTAAAAAGTATATATACATGAAAATGTATTTTTTCTTCTGTTGAAAAATTGCAGTATTAAAAGAGATAGAGTGCTTTATGAAGAGCTACTGCCTGGCACTGTGTCTGTACAGAGGCAGTCATTGTGAAAATTAGCAGCAATTAATTATCCACAGGAACACAAGTTCAGATCAGCATGTTATTTGTGCTCTGTTCTTTTTTCTTTGCCCCCCCCATCACTCTTCAACAGAATCGTCACCATTTCAAAGAAAACTAGAAATAGCAAGAACATTTTGCACACTGCACATTTAATTTAGAGAGAAAATGGTTGTTGACATTGATGTCTTTCTTCCAGGGTGGTTTCAAAGTAGAGAATCCCTATGAAGTAAAGGTATGTACAGCTCTCGCCATTCCTAAGTTATATTTTTCTTCACTTGAGTATTATTAAGTAACATTAACATAAAGAATCTAAGAAAAAAAATGTGGCGCGATGATTGTTATTGAGGAAAAACATGTTTTATAAGAGGCCTTCATTGTGCTTTGTGGTCTTTGGCTCATTTTTCTCTTTGGTCCAGTGTTTATCTTATTCTAGGCCAAAAATAGAAGAATTTCCTGTGTCACCATAGTGTGTTTTGGCAGCAGAAATTTTCAGACCACAGAATGAAGGATAAAGAGGCTGTTTTTTAATCCAATATGCTTTACTAGCGTTTAACAATTGTACAAGGCTGAGGAACTCTCTGCCTGTCTGTCAGATCCAAGGACGCACTAAGTGCTCCATTGTCAGGAAATAACAACATCACTCAAACCAGACTGATTCAGTTTGGAAAGCAGTGCCGTCTTGCTACCATTGTACCATTTTTTATTACATTTATCGTAAGTGAGTGTGTTAAGCAAAACCAACAAATGCAAATGATGATTCAGCATTAATATGGGCGTTGATGTTTGTTAATTACAGGCTGTGGTGTATGAAAAGCCCGGCTTTGAGGGCTTCTCTGTGGAAATCGAAAGTGACATTATCAGCCTTTGTGAGGATGAAGAAGACGTTGCTGCAGACGGTGAAGGAAGGAAACTGAAGTCTGTGGGTTCTTTAAAGATCATTGGAGGATTGTGAGTTTTTACTTTTCTATTGAACCACAGTACCTCATCACTCTGCTTGCTTAGGTATTAGGTTGCAATCTTGGCTTGGAGCAGAGTTTGCTCAGGATTTACTTTGCCGCCAGATGATGATTTTGAGTAATGATTTACAAATATAGACTCAACCAGTAATATCTGTGCACCTGTCTTGCTTCAGCTGGGTGGGTTACAGCCTGCCTGGGTTTGAGGGCCAACAGTTCATCCTGGAGGAAGGAGAGTACCTGACCTGCAGCGATTGGGGAGGCTCAGAGCAGCTCCTGTCACTGCGGCCAATACTGGCAGTGAGTACTGCACTACACTGCATTGCACTACTACAATGTACACCAATAAGGTGTACTGATTAAGTAATGGTTTCGGTTTGTGGCAGTACAGACAAAAAAACACCATTAAAAAAGTGTACAACAGAGAGTTGATAAAGAAAAGCATTTTAAAAAAAATAAATGAAATGTGCAAATTCGTCTGTCAAAGCACACACTGTGAACTCTGCTTAGGTGCTATATAGATTATTATTGTTATGAAATTAATAACATACTTTTGACTTGTTGATTCATTTTATCATTTTATGCTTGGCGTCAACTATTTAAATGTTTCAAAAAGAAAAAAAAGTTTTGTTATGTTACATCATAGGCTCTTTAAGAAGCCCCCCCCACACACACACACACGCTCCCTCCCCTTCACTCCCGCCCCCAACCTGAAGATGACCAATCAGAGCACACGGGGCCCTGGGCTCTGATTGGTCAGTTTGCCGGCAGGTATCCCTTTCGCTCTTGTCTTGCTCGTGTGCAAAGAAACGGTTGTGACAACCATAGACTGTATATAAAAAGGTGACAACTTAAATGGCGTCGGCGCCGCCTTACTAGTTTGAAGCAGCGATTTTGAATAACACGAAAAACTCGCAGGAAAACAAGCGTTCCCGTTACTGTCAGGCAGAAATATGGAGGGAATTATTACAAATAAAGTCTGCAGCACGGTCTGCAGTAGACTTCACGTGTCAACATTCACAACCCGGGATACTTTCATGAAAACTACATTTTCAATCTGTGGACATTTTCGGACCAAAGGGATATAAATACACTGATAAAAAAAACTGATTGATAGACCTCTTCAAAAGCGATGGAGATGGAGTCGCCACAGCTGCACTGATGCAGTGAGTAATTTTTTGCTAATAGTTACTTAAAATGGCGTGAGTGGTTAATTCAGGGATATTTTCCCTAAGCTAACAAGGTATAGCATGTCAATGTTGACAAACATTACAATACAACACCGTTTAGGTTCAAGCTAATGTTGGCACGTCGTCACAAAGCATTAAATGACAATATATAGTACTTACTGGTTGTGAGGCTGAGTCTCCTGTTGGCCGACATTAACTCCCCTTGTCCAGAAACCATCAGCGAATATCCCGCGGTGAACCGGGCACGCTGTTTGAAGTAGTCCTCTTTCACGTGCCGATATTTGGACCACTATAGGGAACCCGGTGAAAGTGAATACCAGTCACTCTGTTGTTTGCGGTAATCCCATTGGCAGAGTAAACAAATTAGATTTCCCCAGGTCACTGAGAACACGGTGTTTTCTCTGCGCCGCTGCTGTATGAAACGCTGTCCGGCCTTCATTTTGAGTAATGGCGTGTTGCACCTGCGCCAAGTTTTCTGGGAGTGTTTACCTGGCAGGTGCGCAGGGCTAAGTGACGTAACGACGTTAATAGATCGAGTCAGGAAGGCCCTGACCCTCACCAAGGCCTTGAATGATATGATAGATCCACTCACTTTGCTGAGATTTGGTAAAGCACTTCCATGGGCTTGGTATTTTCCTGTTTCCAAAGGAGACATGTCAAAACTGAAAGATGACAAGCACTGCCATGTAACGTGGTGTGATGCTTGGTCAGATGCTCATCCTGTGATGTTATTCCTGTTCCAGGATTTCCTGTCTCCGCACCTCAAAATGTTCAGCGACAGAGACTTTGGCAATCTGGGAGTGAACATTGACCTCACAGTGCCTGTTGCTAACCTGGAGGACACAGACTATGGCCTGGCGACACAGTCTATTGATGTCATTGGTGGCGTGTAAGTGATAAGTATTACACATAATCCTGTAGCTTTTACTGCTGTGTTGTTTCACACAGCAGGTCAGGATAGTTCATAGTATCACATCTTCTTCTGAAGTCATCTGCCTACTGCGATTCCTTCTTCCACTGTCGCTTAACACCTCTTAAGTAGGCTTGATTGTGATGACATACTTAACATTTTAGAAAGCTGTTCATCCTTGTATTCCTGCGCTTCAACCTGATAATTAAACTAGGCTACACTTACAGAAAGGCATTGTGTAGTTCACCGCCATTCTTTGCAGCCCAGGTGTGTAGCCGTAAGGCTGCCGCACCCAACCCAGACAGGTCGAAACAGATTGCCTTGTTCACTAATGTTTAGTCTGCCACGCCTAATTTCATGTCAATGTTAGTAGCTCTGGCACCATGCTACCTCACACCCCTTTGCCTTAGGAATTAATGAGATATTCGTGCAGGATGTGGAGGTGGAGTCCTTAGAGAAGCTACTGTACCTGGAAGAAGTTTGTGAGGAATGTAATTTACATGTAATGGTGTGTTCTTGACAAGCATTTCTTTCATTATCTATGTCATAATACACTGTAGGAAAAGGTCAAGGATCCAGATAGTTTCTTAGCTGTGTTTATTTTTGTTTACTTATGCTGCGATCAGCAAAAAAAATAATGCAGAAGTAAACAAAACAAATCAGAATAATGAAATGCAGATCATGTAATGCTGATTGGTGCTACCCGAGGGAGAGACTAACAAACTGGTGAGTAATATGAAGTGGAACATTTCGTCCCTCTTTAGGAGGCAAGACTCTCACAACATTTAAGGATTTTTTTCCCCTTGTTATGCTGCTACCCTGTTATTAGATAACACAGTCTCGCCCATGTTGTGCCTCAGATTGGCTCAGTGTGTTGTTTTAGCATTGCTGAGAGAGGCTTGTTTATAGGCGTTCATGTTGGGACACACACACAGCCCACAACTGCAAACATAGCCTCTCTCTGTATGAGGACCCGAAGTAAACACAGTGACTGCAGCAGCACACACTTGCACAGTGACTTGCTGAGTGCACCAAGAGGATGCGTACAGTACATTACTGCTGAGATACCATCACGTGGGCAGATACTGATAAGCTGGACTCTGGCCAGAAATCATTGCCATACAGGATCAGTGAAAAAGAAACACTTTCACAGATGTCCTGTGGGTTTGTTTTTTTTTCTGCTACCACATGTGGGTTCATCAAAGCCTGTGTTTCTCTCTACCAATTAAAATTACAAGAAAATGGAAAAAGCTCAATTCTGAAATGCCAGTGCAAATTAAAGGGTAATTATGCTCCGCCCTCCTCTTCCTCTTTCATCCTCTTCCTTAGCTGGGTGGCGTTTGAAAAGCCAGGCTTCAGTGGTGAATCCTACATCCTGGAAAAAGGCCTGTATGGAAGCCCAGAGGACTGGGGAGCACTGCAGCCCAAAATCGCCTCAGTGATGCCTGTAACACTGGTAAGAACAATGAGTCAGAGCAATGTTATGACATCTTGCCGTTTTGCTCAGGTTATCACATGACATGTAATTTTAGCCCCCGATGATTAATAACTGTGCAATTGTACCACACTGAAGGGCTATCTGTACTCTCACTTCCCCAGATATTTCCCTCACCATGTGTTTTCCTTTCATGTGACCAATCACAATATTCAAATCAAAAATGCGAAATGGGCGAGGATGGGGAGAATCTCTGGGGAGATAAAATCTTATACAGTTTAGATTATCTGTGGGAGCACGAGACGCTGGCAAAACAAGAGTAAATTGAGGCACACAGAGTTACGAGAGGAACATTTTTGTCATGAGACTGGAAGTGAAAACATCTTAAATCACGAAGGTGAGTCATAAGGAGGTTGCCTTGGTTTCAACCCAGATGATGACAAACAGACAGAAATTTCATTTAAAAAAGTCTTACAGTGTGAGGAGCCTTTCCACTCAACACGGTTTTGTTTGATATATATCTGAAATTGTGTTTCCCTCCTACACACATTAACCACCGCTGTGAAGTGTACAAAGTGTTATAAAACCAAACTATGGAAAAAAAGATGTCTAATTAATCTGCTTTTGTTCAGTGCATGCAAATGAGTTTCATTAAGAAGTTGTTTTTTTTTTCCAGGATGATTTCGAGCACGCTGCCAAGTTTAAGGTAGGTGTTTGAAAATGAAAGAACACATCCAATCTTGCCAAGATATTGTGCTGCATTTATGGGATGTGTAAATGGCTCAGAACGGGTGACTCATGCTTTTTTTTTTTTTTTTTGTCACGCTGTTTGTGCCTCAGGTGCAGATTTTCTCTGAACCAGGTTTCCAAGGCTCTGTCCTCACTCTGGAAGACGACACGGCCTCCCTGCAGGCCGACTTCTGTGTGGCATCTTGTAAAGTTCTGGCTGGCAGGTGAGTAATGCTGCGCACCACAGAGCGGAAGTTCAGTTGCAGACATTTGAAACACTCCTCACCATCCCACAAAAGCAGATTTTAGGAATAGACGCTTGTGAATACCCCACTGGTGATTTGGTACAATCGCAGCTGCTCAATTTTTCAAAAGTATCTGTGGGACTCAGGATGTGCTACAGGCTGTCACTGCTGCAGTTACTAAAAAATATCTCATGTGGCAGCAGCTTGTGACATAGTATACTTCTTACAGTTATAATAATCCAGCATCCACATTGATTTAATATATTCCCTAGCCCTGTGCGTACGTGACCACACACATGTTAAAGCATGAATAACACTGGGGAACAATTTGAAAAAAAAATTCTGTTGAGTTAGATTTTTATGCTGATTAAAACTAAAATTGGCGTGTTGATTCCAAAATGTCAGTTTTTTCTAGCACGTCAAGCTTTTTCTCCACAGCTCACCCTCCAGATAAGCAAAATTCCACTGATTAGCTGTAGTAAGACTTGCCAGCTGATTAATTACAGTAGCCATATCCTTTGTAAAAACATAATAGTGTTAAATAAACATTGCACTCATGCCTAGTTCTTTCATATTTCATTGTATGTCAATATTTGTAAATTGTAAAGTACAGTATTTTTCACATTTTTTAAGAAAACGGGATCCTACAGTTCAAAAACTTGACGTGATAGAGAAAAACTGAGTTTTGGGTTTTGGACCCAAAAATTGGTTAAAATCAGCTGTCAGACCTAACTCAACAAAAATTGTGTTCCCAAGTGTAATCTACCATATCATACATATTACAACTACCGTGTGCTCTCATGTACATTATGCCAATAATTTTCACTCTCCAATTTCCAACACTTCCCTGATGTATGTGTTTGTACATCTCTTTCTGTGTATTTGTGTGTGTGACTTTCAGCTGGCTCGCACATGAATGCCAGGACTTCACTGGCAGGATGTACGTGTTAGAAGTGGGGTGCTACCCAGATCTGAGATCAATGGGCTGCGTTGATGTGAACTCGTCCATCCTGTCACTACAGACAGCTGGCTTTGTAAGTACTTTTCTTTTCTTTTTATTCCTCTAATAGTTTAACACCAGCCTGCATTTTATCACCTTTGAATTTCCACAATAGTTTTTCAAGGACATCGGCTGCCAGAGTGTTTTTAAAGATGTAGAGACACATGCTGTTTGAATCGATATTTTAATAGATCAAACTATGTGTAATATGAAAGGCATCACCACAGAGAATTATCATTTTCTATCTTTACAGAGCTCTATAGTGTCTTTCACCTCATTGGTTTTATGGCTACAGTATTGATTGTACTCATTGCTCTCATTAACATTGTTTCCAGCAGTAGCAGCCAAAAATAAAAGCTCTGTAAATTGGATCATTTAGTAACCAAAGAGGTGGATTTCTCCCAGAGGAGACAAAAACAGAGTCCAGTATTGGGCTTCTACTGACAACATAGCCAGAAACACAGCTCCAAATGAATGCCAGTGTCTTTTGGTTGCTTAACACATATCTAATTTATCAATACCTAAATTGCTAGTTCGTATAAGTAAAGTATTCAAACTTCTACAATGTGCCTCAGGAAGCTTCAGTGATTTTAGATAAGTCAAGTAGAGGTCAGAGATTCACATGCCTTTAAAACAAAAATTTAAGAAGTCTTTTTTTTTTCATAAATAGATTTTGTAAGATCTTATGTTCAGGCATGGTGGTTGTTGACAAACAGCTTCATTATAAGAAGATACGGTCAAACTGAATTATATAGAAAATCACATATCCATTGCCTCCTGCAAAAAAATTGCAAATCTACCATCAGTTATCTAATGAGCCACTGCTGGTGCACTTGGCATTGTTGCTTCAGAAAACCATGAGTTACACTTAGCGGAGGGTGAAGAATGCCACGCTGCACAAAGGTATAAGTGTAGTCTGTTTCCAGGGCAACCTCAATTTCAACCTGCCTACCCTGAATCTCTCCACCCACTTATTTAGTTAATGCGTTTTCTTCCTCCCTCTCTGTGGCATGGCAGGAGTTCTCACTGCCCTCCATCACCCTGTTTGAGCGTGGGGGTCTGCGAGGGAAGAGGGTGGTTCTGACAGACAGCGCAGTCAATCTTCAGATGGTTGGAGGCTGCAGCAGAGTCCAGTCAGTGCTGGTGGAGGGAGGCATGTGAGTAGCTCTTAAGGAACGTAAAGCAGCAGCTCACCGACTTTCCCCTCTCAGTGTGAGTTTGAGAGGTTCATGCATAAGGACCCGGTGGGTGTTTCTATAGAAGACTGAATCCAAAGTGATGGGAATCCATTTTTCTATGCAGTATAATAACTGGTCTTCTCTCACAAACGTCTTGGAGTGGCCCCTCGTGGTTCTCTGCAGCTCAAAGTCTGCGTTGACTTTAATCTCTGTCAAATTATAAAGCTGGCAAATGCCAAGTCGACCTTTTTAAAGCTTCAGTGTATAAGCGCTCTTCGCGGGTTAACCTTACCTGTGTTTGTCTGCCACCACTGTAACAATACTTCACAGAGCTAGATTGTACGGCAGGTCATTCTCAGCTGACAAAGCTAAGTACCTGAGCTTAGAGATGAAGGATTTAGAGATCATAGAATAAGCTAAACCAAAGCTGTCTGTTTGAATAAGGGTTTCACTGTTCCTTTGAATTGGCTGCAGATTCTTATACAACTGCAACAACAGTATTTCATACAGGAACAGCTATGTGACAGAGTAGGAGGTAGTTACCTGGAGTTATTTTTGTCATCTTCAGTGAATGCAAAGTGCAAGCACGGCACATATCATCATCCATATTATAGCATGACGGGGCTGACAGATGGGCCGATGATGGAAACCTGCTGCTGATGTGTGAGATTCGTTCTGTAGGTGTGAGCCCATGCTGAGGAAATAAAGGGCTCACAGTGAGCCAGAGCTGTCTCTTGAGTGGCACATTCCTACTGCAGGGGAGACGGGGCACCCAGCCAAGAGGCAGCGCTATTCAGTTAAGACATTTAGCGAAATTGGATGGTCATGGGGCTCCGAACATTTTAGGAGATTATCTTTGGCAAGGTGCTTCATGGAAGACAGGACTTAAAAATACAACTATGAATCAAAAAAAAAAAGACATCAGCATCACAAGTTTAGACAGTCTGGGCTTATATTATTACAACAGTTCATATTTAGACTATTGTTTTAAATCATATCACTGCATAAAATCATGTTTGTTCAGGTCCTGCCAAGTAAATGTCTGTTTTATTTCCCCTTCAGCCTTTGTGTAACCAGGATGCTCCCCAAAGCCTGTGTTCTCATTTCCAAAATAGAAGCATAATGTAGCAGAAACTTTTAGATAAGGAAGTTCTACCAAACTGCTTCCCTAACTTTTAACAGTGTGCCATCACAGACTGATAAAAAGAAAAAAATAATATGTATCAATATGAATATAACAAATAAACTAAAAGAAATTTCTGTTGTAAACCATATTCATCCTGTATTTGTGGGAAGTGTTGTAGTTGTTGAGTATGTGAAACCTGACTGTGCCCCTGTCTTCCCTTCACTACCAGGTGGGTATTGTATGAGGGAATCAACTATCGGGGTGCTCAGATTTTGCTGAGGCCTGGTCAGATTGTCGAATGGCACCAGTTCAGCGGCTGGAATAAGATTGGGTCCCTCCGCCCTCTCATGCAGGTACGTCCTGATGCTCCATATCAGCCACAAAGCTTTCAGCACTCTGCATTAGAAAATCTGTTTACCACCAAAAACGGCTACACTATAAAAGTATCAATATTTTGTACGTGTACTCATCCTGCCTCTTTGTCAGCTGCAGGAAATATCACTAATTACAATTATTACATTTTCTGTTGTAAAAAGAAGCTGCTGTGTAAATGGATTCAACATCTTTGCACCATTGTAACAAATTTAGTCATTATTATAGTTAAGACTTTCTGATATCGTAATTGTTGAAGCATAATAAAATATGTAATTGTCTGTAAGAGAATAGTGAGAAGCTGTGATGAAAAGTATGAACAAAAATTTCCACTTTGAAGATTTAACCGTGATGGCCTCACTTTTTTTGTTTTATATATTTCCCGAGTAGAAGCAAGTGCACTTCCGTGTGAGTAACAGACTGACTGGGCTCATGATGTCAGTGACCGGTGATCTAGATGAAGTCAAACTGCTGCGGATACAGGAAATGGAGGCGGCCGACGGATTCGAGCAGATTTGGCTCTACAGGAATGGACACATCCACTGCAAAGTACAGTACCCTTCCTAATACTGTCTAACTAGTAATCAGTATGAGAGGTCAGGGGAGGTTTGTGCTGTGAATGAGCAATGATGGAGCCTTGTTTAACATAGAGGTGCTAGTTCAGTTCATCTTAATCAAGGCCTAATCTGATCCCAAACCAGGTCAAGCAAAGGGCAAGGCCAACAGCAAAGACTCAAGTTGATTTTTTCTTGCACAAACCTGGCTATAACACCATTTTTCTAAGCACAAACCTCCCCATATCATACAAAAACAGTGTGTAGTTGACCCACTTTAAACTCTATAACCACGTGAAATCCTTGAGTGAAACAGATTAGCTAGGTCTTTATTTTCTTCTAAATGTCACTGGACAAAACAATAATTTCCTCCACTTGTGTGTCCAGTTGCTGGAGGAGTGCTGCCTGAGTCCCAGCGGCAGTGTGACCATAGCAGGAAGTCGTGTGGGTCTCACACCAGCGCACGAAGACCAAATCCATCTCTGGAGCATCACCCCTGAGGGCTTTATCCGTTACTCCCCCAGCCCCGATCTGGTCCTGGAGGTCAAAGGTGAGCAGTCCTACTTAGCATGAGATGTGGCCTTAAGATGGGATCCAAATGTCAAGAGACACAGTTTTTACAGTAGAGAGAAAAATTATTTCAAGGTTGTATTTTCCACACACTTCATTCTCAAGTTTTACCGTTCAAACTTAACACAGAGACCTTATAGAAAAATCTAAAATCAGTATAAAATATGAGGCATTCAAAGTCCTCTACAACACTACAGTATTCTGTTCAGGATGCAACTTCTATGTATTGAGTACTTTATTTAGTTAAAAATCAATCCAGCAATTACTGCCGAGAATCATCTGGTGCCTGAACCTGTGGGTCCAGCATCAGTCAATTAGTGACACCTTGTGGGCAAAATAGTGTTAGTGAACCAACTGTCGTTCACTGCACCTAGATGTGCAGTATTTTAGATGATATTTTAAATTGAATACATCAAATAAATAGTGAATTGGCCACATAATCAGAGCCTTTGTAATAAATACATTAAGGTTTTAAATACATTATCTTTTTTTGACAATATATATATTCAACATGAATGCATACTACCTGCAGAAATAAGACACCCACTCAAATATTACTTTACTATCCAGAGTAATAATTTTAAAAAAGCATATTAATTAAAAAACACATCTCTCTTTCAGGTGGGCATCACTATGACAAAAACCAAGTGATTTTGAACACACTTGATCCGACAAAACTCCAACAAAGGTGGAATGTGGAGATTATCTGACCACCTCCGGGCTGTTGAACTGGATCCTGATACGAGCAGAGGCACAGCTCTGCCTGAGGCTTTGTTATACAGCTGCATGACAAGTGCTCAAGGATGAGGTACGCCATGGGAAATGCTAAACCTTTGCTGCGGATGAACTATTACATAAAAAAAAAAAAAATCCAATGTGGAGGTCAACAACGGAGCGTTATGGATGAATCCGTAAGAATGTACGACTGTCCACTGAACATGTAAATAGTGGTCAGAACTTGTAATGCATATTTTACACTTAAAGCAATAAGGTTTGTATTTGGTCTTCCTTTTGAATAAATCTGTTTGCCTGTTGTTAATTAAGTTATACAGTGTTAACACTTTTCATATATTTGTATGCAATGTCATGTTATATACTATATTCAAGCTGCATGCGACAAAAGGAAACCCAGATCATGTTTTCAAAATAAAAGTATTTTTATGAATACATTTCTCAAGTACATCATACACTAGAATGAGCTGCACTCTTATACACAGTGTAGAAATGAAATATTTCTGATGTTCTGTATCTGATGTTGTGATATTTGTTGTTGAACCAGTGTTTTTGAGAGAGTTATATGCATACACATAATAGTTGTCAAGCTCATCATGGGGACTGTGCAAATGCAAAAAGATGCAAAAAATGACCTCCCTTATCGTATCGTTTCTGCTTCCCTGCTCCTGGACGTAAACACATCCATTTACAAACATTTTAAGCCAACTTTGTGCGCAACAGTTTTTACAAATTATTGCTATGTAACTGCTCTTTGTGGATATATTTCAGCCATTATAAAGTTACCAAAACATCTGGCTGTAATTACCAACGGGATGCTGACCAGAATGGTATTTATCAGTCCTCAGTTGGTGATCATCAGTTACTTCACCATGACAGGAACACAGCACCCTGTGAAAACTTCAAGACAGTACAGGAGGATGTCTGGTTCATAAGAACAACAGTCTTTGGCACTCTCCCGTTTTCCATAGCTCAGATCCCACTTGTAGTCTGCTGCACTGGAGCAGCATACTGATCTGTTCAGATAATACAGCCTGTTGTTGTCAGGAATTGCCTTGTAAAGGTGAGAAGAATCACAGTGGCTTTCTTCTCCTGGCACTGCGCTTCTTCTCTTTATTGTTGCTTGGCTGTTTCTTGTACTTCCTGCTCTGCAGTCTCTGTGCAGACACTCTGCGCCTGCTCCTCGGCCTGTCTGTCATCCTTCTCAGCCACCCTGACCACCGTCTTCCCTCTGGCATGGCCCTGCTCCAGCTTCTGGAAAGCCTGGGGCACCTGGGTAAAAGGAAACTGGGCCTCCACAACTGGCAGGATCTGTGATGATACAGCAAGAAAAAATATCAGAAATATCAGCTTTGAAAAAAAAGCTCTCAGGAAACGAGAGATGAACTATAAAGCTTAGCATATCAGAGAGGGGATTGATTTTATCTGGCTCTGGCTTTTGTTGCAGTGGTTTGGGGAAATTGATGAGCGCAATGCTTCATTAGCTAGCAGGATTAGTATTGACACACTGACAATTGTGTCAATTACACACATTTTTCTGTAATAGCATGCGCACTTTTAAACTCGCATTAAGCGCTTTTGATCACACATGGGTAATTACGCCATTTTGTTTGCCAAAGCACTGCACTCATTATTTCATCAATTTAGACAAATACCTACAAGCTGCTACTGCTACATCATCTCTGCTTTCATAGCCGCGAATGTGAAAAGGTGGGGGAGGGGTTCAGAATGTGATGAGGCTGGACAATCCTATGCTGGTCCCACAACACCAGAAGCCAGGCTCGTTATCCTGGTCAGCATCTCTTGTCGTTAACAATGAATGGGGAGCGCAGTGGCGTCACACTAGAAACCGTCCACACCTCTGACTGAGAATAGGACATGCAGAGAGAGTGTGCGTGCGTGTGTGTGTGTGTGTGTGTGTGTGTGTGTGTGTGTGTGTGTGTGTGTGCGTGCGTGCGTGCGTGTGTGTGTGTGTGTGCG
>OMNW01009990.1:0-12731 GCA_900303245.1 Selene dorsalis | reverse complement strand
TGATCTACGTATATCCATATAACGGGAGTTGTTGGGGCAACAATGCAGCATCTAAATAAGACATTATCTGCTGTGAAACTCCTTCATTTCACCAATATGTTGTTATGAATCACCAGCACTATTCCCCCGTGAGCTCGTTTTTTACAGGGCTTTTCACTGACCTACGACTTCGGCAGTGGCATGGAAGTGACGTCATGTAAAAAAGCCGTGTAAAAAACCCTGGGTGACAACAACAAAACAACTCCGAGCCGCTCCGAGCTCGCAGGCGAATAGTGCTGGTGATTCATAACAACATATTGGTGAAATGAAGGAGTTTTGCAGCAGATAATGTCTTATTTAGACGCTGCATCGTTGCCCCAACAACTCCCATTATATGGATATACGTAGATCACAAGTGGATCTAAATATCTTCTGAACGACTCCAAGTTACACCAAAGTTGTTCAGGTGAGTAAATGAATGTATTTTATGTTAGAAATAAGGTCCAGGTTGTAAAAAACAGAACTTCTCCTTTAAGACCGGTTTTAACACGAGTGAAAATCATGCAAATCATAATTTGTGTCTGACAGTATTATTCTTTTTTTTAAGTATTTTTGAGGGGCTTTTTTGCCTTTAATTGCCAGGCAGTCAGAGAGAGACAGGCAATGGGGAGACAGAGGGGGGTATGACATGCAGCAAAAGGGAATCGGCCCACTGCACCGAGGACTATAGCCCCTTTATGTGGGTCACCTGCTCAACCCAGTGAGCTATACCACAGCCCATGTCTGATACAATTTTGCCTCAAACGCTTCAGCAGGTGACGCAACCTGAGAGTCAAACTGTAGAGAAACTCTAGGACAATACTACTGTAATATTTTACATGTAAAGGTTTTTACATAATACTCAGTTGTTTTCCATAGAAGAGAAGAGTTTGATCAAACATGTGTATGATATCTATCAACAAAGGTGCAGTCTGCTTAAAAAGGAGTACATTTTACAATCTGATCGGTTATCAGTGAACTTATATGTAACCATTATGTATGTCCATGTATATGCAGGTTCATTACAGTAGTTTTAAGCATAATGTGCTGCATCACATATATTTGTTGTTATTTTTGCTATGTATTGATATGTTAATGCATGTCTCAATTAATCAAACTTTATTTGTATAGAACTCAAAGGTGAATGCAGTTCAAGGATGTCTAATGAGACTAATCGAGTGAGACAGATGACACTGAGACTTGAAGATAGAGATTCTAACAACAGCAAACACACAAAAACATATGAAAATATATAATCTAGAACATACAATCGAATGCAATAAATTTGACAATACATTGAAAAACTGATAACTAAATCCTTATTTGATTAAAGAGACAGTTTACTTTTAAACATTTCAACAGTTAAGCTGCCGTCAGGTGATGGAGAGAGTTCCCTGAGCTAAGAGCACAAACGCTAGACGCTGCTCCAACAGAGGACAAGGTTTTAGTCCTAAACAACAGAACTAAGTTAGACTTGAGGAGGAGCTGCAGTGGAAGAATGAGAGTTAAAACAGGTGTAACATGTTTTGTCCTGGTCCTGGTTAGGACACTTTAGCTGCCTGAAGCAAATGAAGCAATCAACAGATATTGTTGAACAGAATAACACTCACCTAATAGAACAAGGGCAAGCACATGAAAAAACATTTTGATTTTTTTGGGCTGTGGGAGGGGTGGTAGTGGGTATTTCAGGGAGAGTTAGACTTATGACATCAAAATCTTGGATATTGCCCTGCTCACACTGTGTATCATTGAAAATGTAAAAGTGTGGATTACATGTCTTAATGTGAACTTCTATTTGGTCTAAATTGAAGATCATTGAAATTTCCTTGAGGTTAAAGGTCATTTAGAGTCTTTATTAGCTAATTGATTTTCATCTGATCATGTGAAATATGATGAGATAACAGCAGTGTCACATGACAGTCTGTGTGTGTTTGAAGTGTCTCTAACACCACCTGTGTCATTTAATCAGCCACACACATAAATAATGCACACAGGATCCCTTTACTCCTCTCAGGTTCCCACAACCCCCCGAAAACTTCATGTGTCCAACTGCCAGGCAAACAGAAAGCACTTCCCCCTTGTGATGTATCAAAATGATAACCCCTATTAAAATACCTCAACATGGTTAGTGTGGAAATTGAATAACCCAGAACAATTATTTTGTTGTTGTTATCTAACAGACCAGGTCAGTGTGTCTCCGCGTGTGAATCAGAAAACATGCTGTGGCCTCCCCTTATCCACTGGTCACTTCCTTATCCTCACAAATGGGTGTCGTCAGTGCCGCGGGGATGAGAGCTCCCCTGAGGAAAAGGATAGGCAAGTGTTTCCCTCTTGCAGCAGGAAATGGGCGAAACCTTGCCCGAAATTATGACTCCAGCATTATGGCGTGTGAAGGAAGCCACTCCTGATAGCACAGGCTATAGGTTTCCTGTTGTGAGCCAACAGCTTTGGCTTCATAGACCGCTGTCAGGAGAGCTGAAAAATATTTGATATCAAACCACTGAGAGGCTACCTGCTCTGTAGCATCTCATAAAAAAGGATCAAACACTGACTTTACAAGTTAGAGTTATGTGGTTAGTAGAGAGGTGTTTAACACTGTTAAACAGTAAGAGTCAATTACAATCCAAAGTGCACTGATGGTCTGTTTATTATTGTAAGACAGTTCAACACCACTCTGAACTCTCATCTCTGAAACAATGGAAGTTTCCCCCAGACTAGAAGGAACTACTTTGTATGTATTGTACCTTTGATTATTTGTAATTGAATCAATCACCGATGATTGAATTTAATCATTTGATGGCTGTCTCTCTTCTCACTCTAAAGTATTTCCTTTACACTTCCTGTCTGCATTGGCCCACAGGAACACATGTCGGTCCCCAGGAGATGTTACATGTGTGATGGTCTCAGTGTGAAGTACAAAGGTTTAAGTAGTTCATTGTCATGTGAAATACCCCCTGATGATCAAAGGTCTCCAGATGTGAGTGCAAATTCCTACTGATATGTGATTTAGAGGTGTCTGTGTTCTGGTTGGATATTTAAGGGAAAGAGGAAGGATCTAACCTCTGAGTTAATCTGCTTACCAGGACTCCTACATGTGGAGTGCGTTACAATATCTGTTTCTCAAATATTGTTACTATTGGCTATAGTTTAGGCTATAATATTGATTGATTGATTGATTGATTGATTGAATATAGTTTGTCATATTCTAACTCATTATATGGCAGGGGTATTCAATTAAAATTCAGTGAGGTCCAGTTAATAAACTTTCTGTTGTTCTATGTCCATTACATAAAATCAATAACACACATTTTCATGAATATTGTCAATTTCCAACACAGGAAACTTTGAACACAGTGCACTTGTATGGCACTTGTATAGTAAACAACTAGCTATTTTACCATAAAAAAAGTAGCCCCAGGAGAATGAATTTAGGGCATTTCAAGTCAAGAGAACAAGACAGAAACTAAAAAAATAAGAAAGTGCCTCTTTTAGAAAACAGTGCAAACAGAGCCTTGAACAAGGCCTTTTTTCATTAAATACACTTTCTCAACTTTATTTCTTAGGGTGTTTTCACACAGGCAGATGTTTAGGTCGGCCCAGTTAAACTTTGTGCTGTGAGTTTGGATCAGTGTGAACACTGACCCACCCTCACATCCTGACAGCTGAGAGCATTACTGTCAGGTATCGTTCCCCCTCTGTGTGTTTCGCTCCTATAATACACTCTCTACATCTTGGAGGCGACGTCTTTCCACATATGGGCTTCCTTCGCCTTTCAAACAGGGCAGAGCCCTGTGGGGAGACCCAGCCTGAGGGGGATTAAAGCAAGATTGGAGATCTTGCTTTAATCCCAGTCCCAATTTTGGTGCTTGTATCCACGTGTATCCACCAAGATTGTTGCAGTTACATGTATCTCATTTCACATTTCTTCCATTCAATATTGCATGAACTGGAAAAAAACATATTGATTTGTAATGTGACTGTTCATTCTTGACATCAGTTAAACCTAATGGTCCAATTATGAGCTTTCTCAGCAGCTGTCACAGTGTTGGAGTTGGATGGAGTTGTAGTGGGGGAGTGCATGAAGGTTTTTTGTGCACTCCCAGATCGTGTCCTGGCCTGGAGGTTTCTATGTACCTGCCAAGAGGGCTCTTGAGATGATTTTGCCAACTCAAACATTGAGAGGAGAAGGATGGCTCTACCTGCCTGTTGCCACCACACTATTTGATGTTTTGAATTGATTGTGACATCTAACAACAGACTGGTGTTGATGTAACAGTAAGTGCATGGAAGAAACATCCATTGTGTGGTGTGAGGCTGTGGATTTATCCAATGGAACATGCACATGCACCCTGAATGATAGAGAGGGTCAGTAAAGAGACTGACCATAAAAACTGTAAGACAGTCTAATGGTGCACTGTCAAAGCAGCCCACCAGGAGTTATATCAGTGGTGCTGATCATAGACATATATACAGTGCACTACACTAGCCTATGAACAAGCACATGTTAATGGAAAAGCTGATGTTTTCCCTAGAGAAGTGGAGTTTAGTTAGCTCTAATGCAGACTACATAGAGAGCAGTGTGTAACCTTGGGCTCACATGAGGTGAATAACTAATGTTGTGGAAAATAATTGTCATAAGAAACTGTGACATGAATTTGACTCATTAAGAGTAATGATGAAACTTGGTCCAATAACTGCAGAATAATTCAAATAACATGAAAAACAGTGGACTTTACTATAACAGCACGTTGATATACAGGTATGGAGGACTGAGTTACACATTCTATTATTATGAAAGATTTGTCAAGTAAGCATGGCCGCCACCGACCCCTCAATGGTTAAATATCAATTTGGGGCCGCCAAAGCATTTAGCCTGACCCACAGGGACCCAACAGATCAGTAACACCCGATCGACCGGCTTTCACGTCATTGATGTTCATACTCTAAAGAGAGAATTTCTCAATTTTCTCCATTGCTTTGATGCGACGCACATCAAAAAGATCATCTCACAATTTTTCTTTATTCAATTTTCAAAACAGTGAATCATCTGTATCTGAATCTAAATCTGCACCAAATACAGCTAAGTATGTGATGTTAGTTTACAGATACAGTTTTTCAGAACTTCAAGCACACACAAAATGTGTGTGTGCCACACATCTTCAAAATGAAACACTGCATATAAAATGTCACAACACATCTCAAAATCAAGAACTTGCATCAAACATTTTTCATTATATTTAGTCTATGGATTTACCATGTTACCATCTTAATTTGTGCAAGTGAGCATGGCCTATCACATATTTACTTTTTTATGAAGTCAAGATGCCTCCGAGCAGGGCTTCATCTCACACAGAAATCCTGCTCCTACAGAGGCCTTACTCAGCTTTGTCAGGCCTCATTGCTGCTCACAGCTTTCATTTTGGTAGAATTAGCTGTTTCCTCACATTGAGCACAAAAGGGTTCATGTGTCATGTGAATGTATTTGTACTTTATTCCAAATTTGGAAGTGCAAAGGAAGAACTTATCATCCCTTGATCTCTCCTGTCATGAAAACGATGTTTTTATTAATCAATTTGCACACTGATTCTGAGCTCTCTTTCCACTGAGAACCGAAATGAAATCTCATTAATCTTATCTGATTCATCATCATCTAATCTAATTTCCAGATGATATTCACACCCAACGTCAAGACACTGGTTTAGTTGTTAGTGTGAGGCTGCATGCAAAAACTCTCAAACTTGGCAAACACCGTTCAGAGTCATATCTGGGTTACTTTCTCTGTCTTACAAAAGAGATCAGCTCAGATCTGAACTTCAAATGCTACAGTGAGGATATCCTGATATACTACATTTCATTAAAAGAGAATTTGGGTTGTGTGAAATTGCCACAATCCAGATTTTAGGATGGCTTTACCTTAGAGGAAAGAGAGTGACCCGGGTTGAACCGGGAAGGGCAGGGCAGAACACAGGATGCTGCTCCATTTACTGGGATGTGTGAGGTTCAAGAACAATGCTGCACTCACTTCTCGTGGAGTGAGAGCCAGCTACAGGAAAGATAACCCCCGAATTCTTTCTGCAGGTGGTAACTATGACTTGGATGATGATATGAAGGTTATTCGTATTTTAGAGTATGCAGTTGTTTTGGGGTTAGTCTAGATTAGCATAGTAAACTGGAAACAGATGAAACATTTAGCATCTCTAAAGCCTTTATCCTCCTTGGTCATGGTCAGAGAATATTTCCACTAAAGCTGCAGGATCCAACATTAGCACCACCCCCCTCCTTTTTGGGGGGGATCTGGGTAAGGATTTAGGACCAGTCTGAATAAGTCTTCCAGCCAATACCTGATCACATCATCTCTTAGTGGCCAGAAAGACCTGTCTGTGCCAACATGACTCATGGTTCACCAAAGCACAGCTTTTAAAAGCAACTGTACGATGCCTGTGTACTGCACATCTTCCAATTAGTCCCTCATGAAGGTGTGTATTAGACTGACCTGTGGTTGTTAGCATGTTTAGTGCAACACTTTTTGGTAAAGTCGTCCAACTGCCAAGAAGGCAGCAGTAGAGCAGCTCGCTCTTAGCCTTAAAACTGATCTTTAAAAACTTGGGGCTGACAGCTGCAGAGATGGAGCTCTGGGCAACAGCAGCTTCATCTTCACCAAAGAGTCAGTCCTGCATGATGTTAAAGAAACATAAGCACCTTTACTTGACAAAGCTAATGTGGATGTGGTGAAAAGTTTTTTTACCTGATGTATCTGCACCACCTCTCAGATAGTCTGCAGTCCATGAGGAAAGACTCTGTCACATGCTCGGAGAAATACATCGGCTTCACATTGGATGGCTGTTTTCAGAGTTGCAAATTTTTTCCCTGCTGCCCCAGTTGCATCAGCCAAAACCATTCCCATATCCTGTCTCTAGAAGGTTCCTCTGAAACCACCTCTAAAATATGATGCTGATTGCATATAGTGTGCCTGCTGTTGGGTTCTGGTCTTTGAGGTAAAGGAGCACTGAGCTGGGATGAGTCCAGAGAGCTGCTGGGTCATGGTGGGCTGATGAGACGAAGGACGGGACAATGTCCTAATGATGGGAATAATCAGAATGAAGTACTTAGATCTCATTCCCTCACACACAGGTGGATGACTGATGTCTTATGATGTAGCTGTGTTATCCCATCTATTTTTGCTGAGGCGCCAAACTCTATAATTGGGAATGTCCCTGACTGACTGAACATATTTCCACCACTGGTCGTCTGAATGCCTCATCATTAAGTTAGAGTTTCTGTATCAAAGGTTCTGTTTGAGTGTGTTTACCACTGCAGTAACTTAAAGGTAGGGGTTGAAGATCCTGGAAAGACAGTTCGAGCACACATTTTGAAAATACACAAGTCAGAAGTCCAAGCCTCTTTCCGCAGATTGGATGGTGTTTTTCTAGGATTGTTGTACCCGCAGGTGACTGACTTTTTTCATTTTTGTGAAAAAACATTAAATTAATTGGTTGCAATCAGGGTGTGAAGAGGATTTCAAGCAATTCGGTAAAAAATGCTCCAGAAATAGACATAGACTCTATGTGTTAAAGGTGGGGTTGGATATCTATTCTAAAAAAAGTAAAAAAGTCTCTAAAAGAGTCTCTAAAAAAGTATTTAGAGACTTTTTTAACAGACTGGGTATAAACCTGGTTCTTGTCTGATACAGATGTATGGATGCCAACTTGGAACTGAGCACTAAACCTCCTTACAGGCCGCTGACGCCTGGCTACCCAGCAACTGTAGAGAAGGGGAGAAGCACTTCCAGTACACTGAGCCTTGCTTCCATTACAGCAGATAAACTACTATACCTGTTACATTCCCGACGTAAATAAAGGCTAAACCACTGTGGATCCCAGTGATCATTCTACAGTAAATACAATACAACCATGGCAGTCTTTGTTTTTAATTGATGTGCTCAATAATTTTGTCAGATGATGTGGTTATGAAGACCTACTACTGCAGATTCTGAACTAGTCCTGTTCTAGGTGCCTCTGTGTCTGTAGAGTCCCCTGGACCTTCCTTTTCTTTTGTGCCAACTATTTCAGTCCTCTCTTGTTCCTTAACCTTGGGTCTTCATCCAAACCACCAATCACTCAATGTACAAATACGTCCTGTGTTGCACACTGTGGACACCACACAGTCTGTTAGGTCGTTGAGTTTGGTACTTTTTATCTAATCAAATCAAATCAAAATCACTTTATTTATCTGTTAGGAACTTCATCAGCTTTAATGAAGTTCACCAGTTTCACCGCATCACTGAGGACTGAAAATAGATCTCCTGGCCGTTTTTGGCTGCAAAGGGCCTCGTTGTGAATACTGCAGTGTAACCAGAGAATGGATGGACAGACTTTCCTGATGTGAGCTATAAGCCCTGCGTGCTTCCCTGTCATTGCCTTCGCCCTATCCATGCATATTCCCACGCAGTGTGTCCAGTCGATTCCATTGGATCTCATAAAGTCATCAATTAAATTAAAGATTTCTTCTCCTGTTGTTTGGGTAGCGAGGGGCCGACAGAACAAAAAAAATCCTCCTTGACTGTTCCTTCAAAAATGTAACACATGTACACCAATAGATTAGCCAGATTTGACACATCTGTGGACTCATCTACTTGAAGTGAATAAAACTTGCTCTTATTCATGCGACAGACTTGGGTAGCCAGGAAGTGTTCAGGCATCGCTTGGAAGCGGTGCGACACAGGGTTGCTGGACCCCAGGGCCACACGTCCACCATTTTTGCCACACCATGCACTGAGGCTTTGGCCACATCACCAATCCATGTTAAGCCCAGACCCAGATATACGTCATCATATTTCCTTTTTTGAGTCCGATGCCCACTCTCATTGCGTTCTTTACCGCCATGATCCGAATGAAGGGCCTGGGTGGTTTTTCTGTGTTCTGTGCTCCTCCTTTTCAGTTTCCCATGTCGCGTCATCATCACTCTCTGTCTCCCGCTCGATTTCTTTAGCCTGGTTTAGTGCAGCACAACTCTCTGTCTCAGTTTCTCTCGTGTCCAGTTCCTCCTGCATGACCTGACGGTGTATCGTCTTGAAATTTCCAACCAAGTCGTGGACTTTACTTTCACTTTCATCGGCTCACCAACGGTGGCTTTAATACAACATAACACCATAGTGCTTCAATTACACTCATATCACGGACCTCCCAACGGCAGCTTGCTCACAGGGGGAGTGCACGCCACACTTCAGGGAATCCCTGATCATGTGTAACCTCCTGGTCTAATGTTCTCGTTGATTCAGCCAGGAAGTATTTTTGCATTCTTTCCTTGTTCTGTGTAATTGTCTCCTTCTTTCCTGTTGTTACCCTGCTGTTGTCCAGACGTTTTGGTGTTTTTTTTCCTCCATTTCCTCCACTTGATTATGTTAAAATGTTCTGGGTGTATTAGAGTTACGTGGCCTTTGTCTCATCAGCTTAGGTGAGAACACAGACTTGTTTTTAGGAGAGCTGACTCCATGCTCATAACTTTTTCAGTCACATGCTGATCTTTAGCAGTGGACAGATTTTAATTTGTTCTTCTTAAATCCTATTTCTCTACGTTCTTCAGTGAAACTTTAAGCTTCTGAATTAGTTGCATAAAGATCTCCATTTAACCTTTGACCTAGTCTGCCCTCTCCTCTCTCCATACAGATTTTAGGTGCAGGCAGGTGAGGTGTTTCAGGTGGCTATTCTGGTTTAACATTTAGCATCTGTTTTGTTGTGAAGGTCTTTGGTGTGTGACATTTATGAATGCATTTTGGTGCTGATCTGGTAAAACTGGCTCTTTCCTATATATTAGTATTAATTTGGGTCTTGACACTTTCTTCATTCACACGGGACATGGATGTTGACGTAGAAAGACTCTGAGGTTTTTGTTGGTTTTAGATCTAGTGTGTGACTTTGCACAGTTTGATGCAGATCTGTATCAGACAGGTGTCGGATGACTGGATCTTCAAACCCATACAGAATGAATTGTGGATATTTTCACCTCCGGTGTACACCAGTAGAACTTCATCTGACACTACTGTGAATCCAAGCTGATATATCTTTATGTAGATGGAATCATTATCAAATAATTTCTAAATTTCTTCAAAGTTTTTAAGTTAATGTCTTCAAAACAAATTGCTTCCACCAGAAAGCATATTCTGAATTTACCTGTGCTGCCTGTTTGTCTTAACTGTTCCCAGTTCGTCTGACTTGTCTGTCTTACTGATTCTAAAGCACTTGTGATAATGATTTGAAAGGTTCTTTGTGAAATGCATTCACCAAGGCCAATACCAGTAAGTCCCATAGACCTCGACATCATAGATATGTCTGGTTTTGTACATTAACATCCAAACATTTCTGATAAAAAAAAAGTGTTGAAAAAAGAAAGTCCTCACAGTGTTTTGTAAAGTACTAAACAAAACTTAACATTAAAATCTGATCAGCACCTGGACCATGTCCCATTCCTCCACTTTGTTTCAAATCAATTCAGTACGTATTGTGTAATACTACTAACAAACACAGTGGAAACATTCTGTCCTTGGAGGAAGTACATTCTAGTTTTCAGAAGTTACTGTGCAAAAGCTTGAGTCACTATAAGTAAAGTGAAGGTGCTTTCCAGAATAATGCCACGACCGGTCTTTGTTCATCGATTAACTTCATCCAAAGTTCAGTGGACAGAAGAAACCTGAATCACATCATCATCAGTGTGACCAGGCTTTGTCTTTTAAACAGCACCAGTTCTCCTCCACACACTTGCACACAGTTCTTCAAGGGTCTTGACTGGCAGGTTGTTGAAGCATCTTGGAGAACTTGCCATAGTTCTTGTGTGTGGATTGAGGCTGTCTCTTCTGTGTCCTCTGTCTCTGACTCAATAGTGTTGACATCAGGACTCTGTAGGGGGGCTTTACCATCTGTTGCAGGACTCAGTCTTCTTGTCAATTCAAATAGTTATTTTTGACACTGGCTGTCATTTTTGGGTCATTGTCATGCTGCTTAATACATGTGGGACCAATCAGAGGCCTGTTGGATGGTGCTGCATAATGGATAAGAATCTAAACATCCTCGGTGCTGAAAAGTTTTGCACAGTACTGTAAGTTGGAGTCTTTTAAGGTGAAAAAATGAGCAGGATATATAAACTCCTGAAGGTTCACACTTTTTAGTTTCCAAAACAACACCATCAGTGTGCTGAAAGTATGTCAGCACGCGCTGAAGAAAACTTGCTGTCTCTCACATATGTTGAAGCTGAGCCACGGTTGTTTCTTCTTCTAATGAAAACAGGCACCTGCACACACCTCTAATCTGATTGAGCAGTAACAGCTGGAGCTGTAATTTCTTCATTTGAAATGAAGAAGAGATGTATCAGTGTGAAACATTAGTCAGTGACTGACTGGTTATTGCTTTAGTCTGTCGCCTGGCTTGTTTTCTCCGGTTCTTCTGCAGTGAGTTTTACATTTTGAAACATTATCGAGCCACTTTGAGCTCATTTCTGGAACAGGAGTTAAACTGAAGTAGCTTGATGAAATGTGTACTAACTAAACATAACTTCATACTTTCCAGCATGAACACACGATTTTAATAATCGCCCCTCTTGCCGTGACTCCAGAACTCAACATAATTTAGTTTTTCTACCAAATCATTTTTCAGACTGTTTGACTAGTTTTCGTTTCAGGAATTCTGCGTCAACGCTCAGAACGAAGGTGAATCAACGGCCAGTCATAGATTTCACGTGACTAATCCCACATATTCTGTGAATCAACTAACGTCTGTGAAGAGTCCAAAGCTGCTGAATCCTGACACAGGATCATAATATTTATAACAATAACAACTTGACTGAATCATTTCTGGTAGCACTTTGGTAGCAGGGTCCTGCTGAGGCATCCTGTATGAATGGTTCCAGATCATCTTTACTCATGGCTATGTAATGATGCAGTGTCCGGATTCTTGTTTACGATTTACACAGGACGCCTTGTTAAATGACGTTATAAAATAAATAGATAAAAGATAAAACATGATTTGAAATGTTCCTGCTTTGTTCATTTAGTCCCATTGAAGAAGAAATCTAACTATCAGCATGGACACACACACCACGAGGGGAGGCACACAACACTGTATATTTCTCTGTTGTGTTAGTTAAAGGATCCTTTAAATCAGGGGTGTCAAACATATGGCCTGTGGGGCAAAACCCGGCCCACCAGAGGGTCCGATCCAGCCCGCAGGATTAATTTGCCAAGTTTGAAAATGACATAGAAGACAGAAGAGGCACAATATTGTTGAAACTGCGCGGATTTTTCTCAAGAAATTTCAGGTTGTTGATAATGTTTTGTAAAAAGGATAAACATTTTAATAAAGTACTTGTACTTCTTTGCACAAAAACAAAGGGAAAAGTTTAGAGTTCTTGTTATTTAGGTCACAATACTGTTATTTTACTGGTCCTGAGAAATCGCGCTTGTATGTGGCCCCTGAACTAAAAAAGGAGTTTGACACCCCTGCTTTAAATGAATTCATCTTTTCAAAGCACATCAGCCCAACAACAACAACCACATATCAGAAACAATGTTTTTAATAGTTGAAATAAATACTCTATTACATGCATGATCAAAACAATTTAAAATACTATGCAAAGTCTGGTAAATAGTGTAAAACCTATGGCACACACTCACAGCAGCTTTTTTTTTCTTTTTTACCAATTAAGAATTCACACATGTTGAACAA
>OMNW01009989.1:23648-39923 GCA_900303245.1 Selene dorsalis | reverse complement strand
CCAATTCCCTCCCGCCTCTTAGGCCCTGAACCCTGACTGACTTAATCTTATTTTGGTGAGATATACAATAATGATTCCAGTTTACAATACTTGTTATTGTTATGCAACAAAGTTTCTACCACAGGGAGTAAGAAGCTCAGACCTACAAGCCTAGCATGCTAGCATAGGAACAGTAGGCTGGACACTGATAATTCTCATGAATGTCAGGACAATTGGTCTCTGGCTGTCCAAAGTTACTACAGCTGACTATATACTGGTGAAGTTGACTCTCACTCTGGTGGTCCTGAGGACATCACACACGTTGAGATGATGTGCTGTACACATGAACCCTGCCCTGTAGCTGCTGATAGTGGAGCTGTACTTTCTTTTAACATGCATCTTACATATGAGCCTTATCTGACAGAGAGGCCAGGTGAGGAGAGCAAATTATAAAGACAGTAGGTAGGTGGCTTAGATTCAGCGGCATGTTTAATGAGTGTGTTGGTCAAGTAGGTAAAGTGGTAAAGTGTAAGGAAAACAGAAGAACATCTGCTTAAAGCCATTCACTTGTGATAAGATCACCTCAGACATATAGTGTACCAGGACTGAACAGGTCTTTATGTGGTTAGTACTGTACTGACTGTAGGGGGCTGCAGAGAGCACAAAGTGTGTGTATCCAGGAAATACACACACAATAAGTTTTTCCACAAATTTTCCCATATTGGCATCTTTCTGACGACCACTCTGAAACACACACACACATACACACACGGATGACAGGATTAAGCACTGCTGCTACTCTGCTGCTCACACAACACCATCTATGGAAGCACAGTCATGGAGACAAATTACGGAGATACATATTCATAAAAATCATTCAGTCTTATGTTACAAACATTCAGCAAATGTAATCAAATCACAACTGACAGACTTTAGCTAAAACTAGATTAGTTATGCACCTAGGTGTGGATGTACTCTGCAGTGTGTTAAGCCTGGCGGGGTATGTACATTAGTCCTTCTTGATGTCTCAGGGCAGTATAAGAATGTGTACATGCTTGGACACATGACACGACGACATGCTGCAGTCAAGCCAGTGTGGCAGATTAATGCCCATGGCCTCTACTTTGTCATGTCTGAACAGGAGACTGATACCACACCTGCAGCTGCGCATAGACACTGAACACTGACGGCAGCCATGACCCTGAATGCTCGATAAATGTCTTATTATTTATGTGTTGTCATTTTATTCAACAATGTTTTGCAACGCTTTACGAAAATGCAGCATAGTAATAACCACAAAGTGCCTCAGAACTGAAAGCAGGATCAGATTTTGAATGAGGCCACAGCACAAACAAAGCAGGCTGCTGTAAACCCTGTTTTCTTAATAAGTTTGTGTGTTCTCCTCATCTGCACCTCCAATAA
The DNA here is from genome assembly GCA_900303245.1 of Selene dorsalis. NCBI lineage: Eukaryota > Metazoa > Chordata > Actinopteri > Carangiformes > Carangidae > Selene > Selene dorsalis. The sequence goes on along the minus strand of OMNW01009989.1, from coordinate 38,522 downwards.
TACTTTCTGCAGTCAGAGTGGAGAAAAGGAGAAGGCATTTAGACCTAATGTATGTTGCTTCTGCTGCTATGCCTCTTTATGATAGTCTTCCAGAGCCCTGGCATCCAGTGAATGTCCAGAGCAATGACCCGTGTGGAGAAGACAGCATACTGCACTGGCCGGCTAAATCCTGTCCTCCAGCTATTCTTCCTCTTGGATAAACCGGTGCATAGCAAACGGGGCCCTCAAGCATGTACAACACAAAGTTGTGCACAGTCTAATAAGAAGAGCCAGAGGAGGCTGCAGAGGAGGGAGGCAGGGCTCAAGGTGGATAGTAATCATGGCCACGTTTCTTTTTGCCTGGATCCATCATTTCCATCTTCTGTCACTATACACACTGATTAATCAAAACCTCCAAGGACAAAGGATGCTATAAAAACAAAACCTAAAAGCACTCAAAGCACGTCTCTTTCAATCCTATGGACCCCCCCTGAGTCTTCTGAGAAAAAAAGAGTGTGTAAGTCTGTACTCACGGTTTACTAATCTGTGTGCACCATTTATACAACTGTGCACAAAATGAGGATTATTAAATGTAAATCTAAATGTGAATCGCCATGGCAGAAAAAAGCAGACCATACATAGTTTCAGTTAATTTACATTATAAAACACTTGAAATTTAAGTTGTTATTTAACTTAACTTACTCATTTTACTCAATGAAAACTTATTGTCTTTTTTTACAGAGCTTTAAACAGGACTGAGTGCCATCTTCAGTGAGCTAGTGCAATAAATGGACTTGACCTTTCCACTGCATCTTGTGGTCTTGCTAAGAATGAACAGACTGTGAAATATGATTGAAAGCAGGAGAAAAAAGTAGACAGTATATCTCTGTACATAGCACTTACTATTCTTTCAGTGCACTCCAACTACAGTGTTTACAGTTATACTGATGTGTAATTTCCTATTGCACTGAAGCTTTACTTCTGTCTCTCTATTGTAGATGGCTTTGGATAAACTTGTACGCTAAATGAGGACATGTAAATGTTCATAAAGTGGATGTTAATGTTTATTTCTTTTCAAACTACTGCCTCAGTTTAAATAACAGTTCCTTGATGTAGGAATCTCTGAAGACACTGCAAAGACTGAGGCAAGTTTCAGAACTAACACCAAGTTGTGTTGTTGGGTGTCATCATCACTGATAATGAACTTTCAAGCATAGAAATCTCTTTTAACAATGACACAGTGGCTATGGAACGAGAGACGGGAGGGTTTGGTTTTGGTTTTAATTAGAAATGTTATTAACAATCCTCATGACACTTGGGTGGAGGCCTGCATTTCAAATCTACACAACTGCAACTCATCACTTTCCACTGACACGCCATGCCTCTGCAAATTCAATTAACTGTCATGTAAATATCATCCATAACTGTGTAATGGTTTATCTGCTCCTCAGAGTCCTTGACTTATTTATTCAGAAATGCTGATTTGCACCGGCTGACTCCACATAAACAGGGTTCGCTCTTATTTCAGCTCAGCTCACCTCAGAACCGGCACTGGCACATGTACATTAGATACAGAGGTAAAAATAGAGCTGTTTTTTAAATAATAGCAGCCCATAAATTCATGAGTAAAAGGGAAACAAATATCAACAGTTATGTGAAGTGGCAGGTCTTATTTTCCCTCTGCTGTGAAATGAATCAATAGCTGGGGCTGGTTCTGGCGTTCGACAGTAGAAAACTGCTTACTCTTCATTTGAGCTATATGTAATCAATCCTAGCCAGAGAATGGCCCGAGCCCTTTCCAAACTAAGTGGGGAAACAGTGGGATTACTGGCTCTGTGGCATTTATAAATTGCACCCAACGAGAAGAGGGCCACCAAGAGACTCCCGGTCAACATAATTACACCAGCAGGCCAATAAATCCGACCAACAGATCTTTTACAGTAGCACTGTAGTAAATTCAACAGTGAGCTGCTTTTCTTACATTGCTTTTTTTGCACCACAGAAGAAACATTAATGTTTGTGCTGCTGTCTACAGTAAAAAAAGAACAACAACAAAACAAACAGTGGCCTTGGTAGCTACAAATCTCCATGGCCTTCGCCTGTGGCCAGCCCATGATTCAGTGGAGAGATTTGGATCTACACACTGTTGACTCATGCATACGACAGCGTAGTGTGCTGTGGATGACAATCTGCATTTAGTACCCTTGAAGCAGGTGAATGTAAAGCGCAGTTAAAACCCATCTAATATTATTCAACTCTGCAAACAACAACAACAACAACAAAAAAAAAACAGACACAGGAGCTGCTTTAAAGAACAGAATTGATTTAAGAACCATGTGCACCGTCTCTGGGGATGTTTAGAAATGACAAATGTCAGACAAAATAAGGCTAAAGGACGTTTACAACAGAGCTAACATCATTGTGATTTCCATGACATTGAGAGGGCCCAGGTGTGTGTGTGTGTGTGTGTCTGTGTGTATCTTTTTCCATGTACAGCAAACACAAACCTTGACCTCTACTGTAATTTCTCACTGGCCATCTTGCAATATTTTCCACAAGACTGTAAATATCTGTGGCAGGAACTGCAACTCCTTTTGTTGTTGTTGAGTAATACAATCTAAAACCCTTTTTTTTTTTTCCTCTCAAGCAAACGGATGTTGATCCTAATTTCATCTCTGGATGTAACCTGGTCAGTGTGTGACTGATGGAACCAGACAGTACCATGTTCAGTCTTTTAAGGGCTACAAATAGAGACAAGGACAGCATGAATCAGTCCCTGAAGGTCTGTAACACAACAAACCATCTCAGTGAGAAAAACACGGCTGTTTTTATTTGCATCACCTTTTATCTCTTGTTATTTATGGTTGCACTTAAAACAAAAAAAAAAAGACGGTTCTAGACAGCAGCGGTGATAAATTGTGCAGAGCAGCTAGTCTAGTCTGGATAAGAACGTGGAAGGGGTACGGAGAATAATAAACAAAGAGTAGAAATTCAAAAAACAGAAGCGGCGATCTGCCTGTAACCAAGTTAGTGTCAAAGCTGCTCCATTTCCATCTGGAGATGACTGAGTCATACTATTAACTTTGTAGAGCTGGTTTCTGAGTGCTCCCGGGTTACTGTGAAGTATCTGTGTAATTTCAAGGGTATGCAACTCCCTCATATTGCCCTGTGGATATTAAACTGACCAGTATAGTATGAGGAAACATCTACACACGACAACTAGGCAGCGGCTGTCCATCTGAGGCACAGCGAGATGCAATTTCCAGCCCATCATGCAGTGCCGTAAACACTGCATGTGCTTCACACCTGAACAAAGCAAATTACTGCTTTTTTGTTCACAGAGAGAAAATCCCAACGTATCAGATATCCCAATTAAGGTTTGCAAGAACAGTGTGATTTGGCCGCCTCTGGTGCTGTTTAGTGTGAATACAGCCCTTGAGGCATGTTTGTTGTCAGGCTTTTCTTATCAACACACAGTGTAGACTATGGTACCCTGTGGGCTGCACCACTTTCACAGGATTAACTGTGGAGATTGTTGTTCAAAATCATGTGTGTGGAATATACTGAGTCAGTGTGAGGCAACGTGCATGTATTATTATGAATACTTGTAAACCATGACCAGGACTCACATTTCAAGATTGTTCTAAGCAATCATTTGGACAACAAACACATGCTGCTACTATGACCTGCATCATTATTTCAAATGTGAGCTTGAAAATTAATTTAGTCTGCGTCCTGTGAAACAGAAACCTAATGTCTGTTGAAAAGAGTTTCTAAACACTGTCGGTTGCTTTGTGTTAACATTAAAAGGCCTGTTAAAAAGCCCTGAAAACATGTTTTTCAGTTGTTCTGTGATTGCACATGAGTTAACACATGGTTACTTGGACTATAACATAAAATCATTGTATGGAGTTTTCATATGGGTGTAAATGGGAGCATCTAATTGTCGAAGAGCTGTGATTAAGAGGTTAATTAAGATAAAAAATTTGACCATAAATTTCCATCCTATAAACCTGAAACCAGATATTGTCCACTTTAGATCGTTCAGTAAAGGACAGAAAGGACTGGATGGTTTTAACTCCCTGTAGGTGAGGGGTCATTACATACTGTAGGTCATCCTTCAAACACAGGAATATGGTTATTGCAGCCTACTCAAAATGTGAAAGCCAATGTGGATCCCCCCCATATATTTACAAAGAGATGGTTTGATTTGCATAGATCTCAGTGAAGATACTGGTAATGCATAACAGTGCGCGAGTGAATTACTCCATTGTTCATCTTCACTCTTGGCTGTTATGTTTTCAAAACGCTTTGGCATGAATATTTAGTTTTACAGCAGATATACAGCGTTTTACATTTTCAAATCCCTTTGGTGATTTTGCAAGTCAAACTACGTTTTGGACAATTCTCAACTACTTTCCATAGAACAGTCACCTGTGCTTGAGATTCATAATCACTATAATGAATCTTTCTTTTTTTGTTGGCTCGGTCAGGACTCATAAGAACCCCTCCATGTATCAGTGACCACTTTCATATTTTACAAATTTCATCTAATTTTTAAACCAATGTTTTTGATATTTTTGTTATTTTTACACATGCAAAAGTTGAAGGCTAAATTTACTAGTATTTCGCAAGACATTTGAAAAGATTCAGATTTGCCCCATGTTATATAAAGTCGATTCCCATGCACGTCTTCATTCTAAATCAGTGTATTTACTCAGTCATATGTTATAGACCACTAGCTTTATGCTTTTCAGTGTGAAGTGGCTCGGATTAGGGATTACTGAATTTTCCACGATTCCACGAATGATTATCTCTTTTCCCCACTACCCTTACCTCTTCATACAGCTACACAAAAATCATATTGTATAACAAACATCAACCAGTAACCACTTTCTTCTGCGTGCTGGCGTTTGCTGGGAAGTGTAAACACTGAGGTGGGATGAATAGGTTGTGTCAATCCATGATGGAGACACAGAGGAAGTGAAAAGCCAGAGACCTTCAGAAATACAGGGAGACAGAGAGAATGAGGGCGAGACAAGAGAGGCTGTGTGGGAGGAAGTGAAAGTAAGAGTGGGTGAGAGAAAAACCCTCCATTGGATTTGTGGTGGGGCTAAGCTGCCTTCTGGTGCTACGTGACCAGCCTATACCGCCGAGGCAAGAAGGCTGGGGCTTATCTCAGTGCACACAAGCAGCTCTGCTGGCAAAGGCACCATGGCATGGCTGTGGGTGCTGCTGTCAGAGCGTGACGGATAGCTCTTACTCTCTCTCTCTCTCGCCTCTCATTTTCTCTATCTCTCGCCCGTTTGCTCTGTTTCTCTCTCTCTCTCACTCATTCACATGGGGAGAGCATGTAAAGGTTTGATACTTAAGGTGGATTTCAAAATAGAGGAGTGGCTTCCTTTTTTTCTTAACAGTGACATCCCACTGTAAAGACAACATGGTGGGAAGTGAGTGAATGGGATATTTCTCCTTTAGCCTGGTTTAAATTTTAAGCTTTGTCCGAAACATTTAAACAAATATCTAATGGCTATTGACATCCTGGAGGTGATGCAATGGCCTCCAACAGCCACCAGTGTCGAGCAGACAAAAGGTGTTTAACTGTTATTTCTGGTGGTATAAAGGTGTAGGAATACAAGAGCTGTCCATTTTTATTTACACTACTGTTTGAATATGGGGGGAAAAGTTGTTAAATAAGATGTGCACTTCCCCTCTGATGTATTTACATCAGTCAGTCTGTTTGTTGGTCATTCAAGTGGAACAGCAGATGCACAGAAAAATAAAATGTCAGTTCCACAATGTGTGTTAGGACAGGCCATGTGGGTTTAGTCTGACTTAGATGAACAACATGCAAACGGGATTGTTCGAGCTCTAATGAATACTGTGGGACTCGCCTAATGGGTATGAATGAAATCAAATAACTTGTTGGACACAGTTTCCCTTCACCAGGAAGCGGTCTTTGCCTTGGTCACTTTGGGTAATTATTATGAAACAGACACGTATCTGTGGCATGAACCTGAACTCAAGGGAAACTATATTGATATGAATGGAAACTGTGGGCTCATTGGTAGCCACTCGTTAGATTGTGCAGGAGGCTTATTAGATTCAGATGTCGACAAATAACAGCTGAGTTTACCTGGAGACCTGCCAGGGGAAGAACAGGGCTCACATTCACGTAATTCTCTTTGCTTAAAACTGGACCACTGTGGCTCTGTAAAGCTACGATGAGGCGAATGGTCAGTCCCACAGAAGAACAACTTTGTTCCCATGTTGACAGGACATCATCACTCTTGAAAGAACTGGGATCATCAGACTTTTTAACCCTCAAACTAAAGGTTACTAATGAGGGAATACTTTATCACCAAGGTCAAACACATCATTTTCAATCCCTTTGAAAATGGTGACAGGTTTATAAGTTGTCCCACTTCTGAAGAAAAAAAACAAAGCAAAACGAAACAAAACATAAAGACAGTGGCGGCTCTCTCGGTGGCTTGTGTGTAATTGCCACCCCTGGCTACGATCCGGATGTGTAAACACAAGAGACGTGCCACCTGAGACAATTACATCAAACCAAAAAAAGAGAGCAACACCGGTGTACTGCCTGCAGCTCTGGCTATAACTGTCAACCTCCATAGTGATTAACTCCTCATTTTATATCATGCTGTGACCATACAGCTGCAGCTGAATACAGGAAAATAGCTGTTTTCAAGGACAAAATGCTCCAGCTCTGTTTGCACGTGACTTAAAATGCAGCTATGGAGGAGAGAAGGAGCAACAGGAGCGGCCACTTAACACCCAACCTGACTCTTCCTTCGATCTATTGAATAGCTGCTAATTAAATTCTGGCCTCTGAGTCCCTTTCATGAAACTGCATTTCAAGCAAGGCTTGGTGGGAGCCTTGAGCAAGTTAGTGTATTGCTGCCCCAGCACCGATTTCTTCCATCTTCGACCCTGCAGTGAAAATCCAATGAATAACTAACAGGGGAATAATCAGTCACAAGGCGGCGGTGGCAGGGTCCGCTGCTCTCAGGGCGTTAGGGTACGGCAACATGTGTGGTGCTGTCTTGTTTATTAGCATTTCCTCTGTCAGGGGCTGAAGATACAGTGCTGAGTTTGCCGAGTCAGGCCTCTGCTGCTGTCCGCAAGCCACGCAATACTTACTGAGGTAGCAAGTAGTCAGTGGCTGAATAATTGCACGCACACACACGCACACACACAGCAATCAGCCTTGTAAAAGGACATTATTTATGATGGTTTCTGGTGAGTTCAGACTGATTTGACTGAACACAAGTCTGATACTGGTCTTTCAATAAAACTTTGATAGCAGGCAGTCAATGTTTTACTAGTTGTAGAATTTGTCTGCCTGAAAACGATCAAATGTTAAGACTGAAGATATAAAATATCTTGATAGAACATCATAAAAAATATTTTTTGGGAGGTTGTAAATGAACAAATTCTGAGCATGTCAGCATTTAAAAACTAAAAACTGTCCTTTAAAAGTGCTCCGTGTATGTGGACATAAGAAAGACTTCAGGTGAAGTCTCATGCGTGGAAATAAGTCAGACAAGAGCATAATGTGATAAAATGCCTCTCCTCAAGACTGCAGCCAAGGTTGGTCCCACAGTTTGTAGCAATCTGTTGGTGCTGTCCGTCTGTCCTTGAGACAGATTACTCTTCTGCCTGTACCCTCCGGTCAAACACACAGGAAATACATTAGAGGATAACAAGGTAGAGAGAGTGAGAGACACAAGGAGAGGTGAGTGGGGAGGGTATGGGCGAATGAACAGAGGAGAAAATGGCAGAAAGAGGAGAAAAAAAACTGGGTGAATATGAAGAAGCAGTGGAGGGATGTAAGGTCCTCCCACTGCACCAATATAGACAAGAGGGACAGAGGCGTCTCTCCTGTCTCCTGACCAAGTCAATCATAGACTAAAAGAATAGTCAACATTAGACTGTGCACAAACACACAGAGTCAGACCCACATACATGTGCTGAGTGTATGTGTGCACAGAGAGCATGAGTCAGCCTTGGAAACAAAAGTAAAGGAGAGCACTTGAACAGCACATATCCAATAGGAACACAGTGTAATGAAAGCCGTCGTAGGCAGGGACACTAAAAGTCACACTTAATGAGTTTACAGCTGTGGAGACACTGGGTTCATCTCATACTTGTACCTCACTGAGCTCCAGAGTGGCGGCTACAGGCTGCCTATAATGATGTAAAGGTCAGACATGGCGGCTGTCAGATGGAGACGCTGGGAGTCTGGGGAGAGCTGATGTCGAGAGTTATAATGCTGCAGCCGACAGGGAGGGCACACGCACTTTCTTCTCTGCTCCTTTCCCTGTTTATTTCTTTTCCTTTGAATTCATCTTTTGACTTTCCTTTCATTTTTTTCCTCGCCTCCTCTCTGCTTCTTCCTCCTTCCCTTTTCCCCTCTCTCATACTTCCTTTCCCCCTCTCTCCTTTCCTCAGCTTCCTGCCCTCTCTTCTCCACTGCTTCTCTCTTTACTCTCTTCTCTTCTACCCTCTACTTCCTTCCCTGAATATATCAGACGAATGACTTCATGCTCAGCTGCTGTGACAGTATAAATATTGTCCTTCTTTCCTTTTCTATCCCCTCTGCTTCCTTCTTGTTTCCCTCCATCTTTGCTTTGCTGACATCAGACCAAACGACGACTGACATTCATCACAACGTGTCTACAATCTGTTCTCTCTTCATTTAGAGGAGGAGGACGGTTCAATGACTGCAAGACTGCAGCACATCTAATGTAAGAGCACCATCAACATATCAATCACTGCTTCTTCTCAGAGGTGAGAAGTGCGACTGGTGTTGTCTTGGTAGGAGGCTCATTGGCGGGGTTATTAAAGTGTCTGCGTTGAATGGTCTGTGCCTCTAATGACTGGTCTGTCTGAAGCCTGGCAGACAGCACAGCAAGCTGCCTGCCACATTATTACTATCCCATCAGCATAAATTAGCATGATCAGCCTGGCTTGGGTTTGACTATACACAGCGATGCCACAGGGCCCCGCTTCCAGGGCCCAATCTAGGAACAGGAGCCCAAGAGACGGGACAGCCAGTAATCAATGTCTCATTAACGACGTATGAGACTGACAGATGCAGCATTTGTGTCGTCGTATGGTGAAAATTCAAGTCTTGTTCTCGATGTGGTTTATCTAGGTCAACGCCAACTAAGAGCAAATGATTAGCTGCTTCTATGACTCAGGATTTAGAGGCTCAGACTATTCGTTACTTTGTAGTTAAAAGCCGTAAAAGCACAATAAGTCACAGTCGCGCTTCATTTAATGGCTGAATGACTGTGACTTGTGACCCTGCAATTTAAAAAAAAAAAAAAAAAGGAGCCCACAGTTGCCATTGGATGGACAGGGCTGATAAGTGCAGGCTGGAGCATCAGCGGTCACTCCATCTGTCCCGCTGAGCTTTCATCCCACAGTTTTCTGTATTGATTATTGCCCACTGAACTGATACAGACAACCGTAGATCAATCTGTTCTCTGATCAATTCCTGGCCTAAGGTTGGGCAAGTCGATACATGATGACTCTGTAGAAAGCTTATATCAGAGTGTGACACCTGCAGCGGACACACTAAAAGGAGCAACACACCCTCACCCACTCGTGACACCATGACCCCGTTTGACATGAGCCACACCTTACAGAACAGCTGCTGATCCCGAGTTGTTTGAAGCTGCTGCACTGATTTAGATGACTAATCACAGACTCTGCCCTCAAGGACACGCAGGGAAATTCATTCATTTACTCAAGGACTCACTGCACGAACATCTAATGAAAAAATAAGCTAATGGATCTGTATAAACTCACCTGAGCTGCTTTAGGCAACATCTATCCATCTTTGTCACTTTTTTAACTTCGCTTGAGAAATGTGAAACATGACGCAATGAGCAGCTCAAAATGAATAACTAAACCTGTATTTATGAAACAGCGGAGATATTATTATATCAATCTGCTGAGCACGACCTGTCAAGGAAATGATCTTTATACAAGCAATCAGTATAATTATATAAAATTATTTGGTAACCGTGGTAACAGGTGTGCGTGTCAGCATAATGCAGGTATTTTCCCTGATTAATCATAGCTCATAGCAATCAAACTGGAGGTCTGATTTAGCTGCTTCTGCTTCTGTCGCTTTTTTGTCTCATTCCTACCTGTCCATCATCCTTTATGGCTCTAATTATCCTCACGACCAGTTATTTCTTCTTATGATCTCTGTGATGTCACAGACGATAAATTACAATTATGACCTCTCAGCGATACACCCCTGCCAACCCAGACGAGATGCAGGAGATATGGTCACAATCTCCCCTTTCAAGTTACAGCTTTGATTAATGGCCCGATGTGTTTTTGCAGAAGATGATGATGTTACAGAGCAGCTGACCTTTGACCTTTTGGATACAAAATACAATCACTCTGTCATTCTTCCCCCCCTATTATACCATTGTGTTGTGTCATAATTAGGGTATGAAATTGTAAAGGATGGCCAGTGATGTGTGCTATGACCTTTGACCTTTGCTCTCCGAAATCTAATCTAAATGGATGTTTGTGTCAGACTTGAAGAAATTCCCTCAGGGTGTTATTGAGGGATGATGTCCACAAGAATGGGCCGAACAACTGAACTTAAGATGCCTCTGGCTCTGACTGCCGCAGGTGAAGAGGCGTAATGAACACCAGGTACAAGTGCAGCATGATTTACTGTCAGGCACCTGAATTTAATTTCCCCATATATGTGCTGACATCATCAAAACTGGCATTCAGTGAGTTATCTGTCAGTCTGGGTTTACTAGTCTGTGTGAAAATGAAACCAATCAAATTACAGGTGTAAAAGTGACTTTGATCACACACAGACAAATTAACATGGAGAAAATTAGTGCCCACACATTGTCTCCCTACAGTGTTACAGTGTGAGCTAACTAGGAAACACAGTCGATGTTCTCTCTTCCACCAGGTGATAATAAGTGCCTGACATGAGGCAATCAAATGTCAACACTCACTTTGTTGTCCATGTTATTCATCATGACAAATGATGATTATGACTGTGGCTGTTCTTACTCCCATTTTTACTTTCTTGTTTATGCTTTGTTATTCTTTTTCTTGCACATGCTCATATTCTCTTGCATCGCCTAAACTCTCTCCGCTGTTTTTACTGTTAACGTCAGGTTTCTATGGCACCATTAAGCCAGAGTGTGAACCAGTTAAATCCTTGACCCCAAACTTCTTTCCCTTTCCCCCCACACTACATGAAATTTATTACATGTGCTGTATATGCTCAAAGTACTATCATATTACTGAGAGATTATCATTCTTTTGGTGACCTTTTCATGCCGAAGACATCTGCTATATTAGATTTAATTATCACATTTCTTGTGAATATGTGTGTAGTCAATGCCCCGAGAGTCAGCCTGGCTTCTGTGGAAACTGATTAATGTAACTTCCTGCTGGGTGACAATGACACAGTGACACAGCACTGCTTTCATTTATTGTATACAAGTTCACAAACCTTTGTGTTTGCAAAGAGTCTGGTAAATAGAAAAAAACAACCTTGGATCAGCAACAGTGTTATATGTAAAATAAATATGTACGTCAGTATACTACACTGATAGTATATGGAATAACTACGTCAAAATAAGAAGTCAGAGAGCAGCGACAGTCCGCCAAAGGTGTCACTACACATACAAAACAAATCAGTCAGATATAAAGTACTCACAGACGAGCTGTCAGCTGCATTTAAAAATCTTGTCTGCCCACTTTTCCCTACACGCTCCCTCTTTCTAACCTTGAACCAAGCAGACTGCTAACTGAATCACATCAATGAAGTGAACAGAGACACATTGCATTTATGAGTTTGGAATTAGTTTACCTCAAACTCATTTCATCATGTGTGGGAAGTCAGCTACCTGAAGTGAACTCACTCTCACCACAGAAACCTACCCTCCGACACAGAAATAGACCTGCAGCAGAGAGTAGGATTCATCACAGGAATAAATCAGATCTCATCAGATCCACGTAATTAGAGTTTGTAGGCAGGAAATGAATTATGGGCCGAGAAAAAGTGGAGAGCCGGTCACAGATTTGACGTGGTGGTACTTTACCTCAGTGAGAAGTTCATGTCAACAAATGAGAAAGTGCTTAACATTCAAACATCCACACGCCCACACGCACACAGAGAAAACTGGGCAGCAGTGCATAATTTAATAATAACCAAAGGCTAATGTAATAACTGGACAAATAAACCTAATTAAACGTTCCTGTGAATACACAAAAAATTCAGTAAAGGCTGATAATATGAAACATGGGAAATTATATGATGAAAATGTGAGGTTGTGGATATTTTTACTTGATTTCTTTGGCACAAGTAGTTTGCCTACAGTTCAGTAGATTGTGATTGGTGGTTGCTGGTTTGAATCCCTGGTAAACATGTAAATGATATAATCTTGTAGATTTTAGATAATCAGTTGCTGCCCAAACAGATGGACTAAAAGCCCCACCTCCCCCCTTTCCATGTCATTTACCTATGGTGTAGCCTCTCTTCAGTTCACCACACCGGGGGCTGCGGCGCTGGGAGTTGGTGGTGTTGTTTTCCTGCACGGCAAGGACGGTGGTTGTCTTGGCAACAGGTGGTGCAGCCTTGTTGAGGGGCGAGGCTGGAACCAGAGTCGGGGAGAAACCTTGACTGGCAATATCCACCGACTGAGACTTCTTCTTCAGTCTGCAGGGGGAACAAGGAAACCACAGAGGCAGAACACATCACTGTTATGTCCGTAAGATCGAAAACCGCCATGCGTGTCAGCGCTGTAGTGAACACACAGTGGGATGGGAAATGTTGCGTGACCTTCACTGTTCAGGGGCCGCTGAATCAAAGCAGATTTGCATCTGAGGTTGTTGGTGTCAATGTGCTGTGTCACAGAAAAGACAATTTTTGCAGCGGCAAGGAAGTTGGGGCGGGAAAAAAATCAATACACTAATCACATCCTTGTTAAGGGTGAATTTATTAGCGTCGCTCTGCCCACCCAATGCAGACTCGGCTCTATGGAGGATAACAGATGACGCAGGGGGCATACAGGTGGACTGCAGGAGAGCAGAGTTACTGTCAGACCGCTGGTGGAGATATAAATCTCAGTGACTAACAACCTGAGGAACAAACACTGGGGCAGATATATGGTCGTCCGTGGAGGTGGAAAAGCTTTTATTTCATCCAGTCTGGATCACAGAGACTTCCTGTTTCATCCTTTTGATTTTTGTTGCTGCAAAGCTCAAAACCAGGGTCGACCAAGTTATGATGCTAAAGAATTTTATCAAATCAAACTCTCTTTGTGAGACTTTTGTGGTCTGAATTTCTTCTGCAATGGCCATACATATACTGTACATTTCCTTCTTTGTCATTTTGAAGTGACTTTAGGCAAGATCCAAACTGCCCTTGATACATAACTGCTGTGTAAATGTGTGAATGTATATGTGTTCAAATAAGTGTTCCATTATGAAGTCCATTGAGTGGCCAGTAAAGCACTATAAGTATAGTGCATTGCCAATGTGTCATACATTCAGCAGTTAGGTCCCTATAGTCGTTCTCACTGCTACTGGCAGATGATATAAAACAGCATTCCTAGACATAAATGTTGTGACACTGTAGAAAAACTTTCACGGTAAAAGTAGACTGCTTATATAAAACGTATCAAAGACAGTGGCAGGCCGAGGTAGGTCAAATCAGATCTGCCTAAAACAACGAGCCAAAGCCTGTTAAAAGGATGACGAGATCCTGGGTTTGGATTTGCAACATTTATAAATGAGTTCACTGGGCTAATCTGAACAGGTAATCCCAAAACACTCAGCAGGTTGTCTATCCACTTACATACTGTACCAGCTCACGCCCACATGTTTACAGGCAAAAATGCACTCAGATACATTAACTAACACACTGACACACAAACACATCTTAACAGAGAGTTGTAAAAAAAAACAAAAAAAAAACAAGATCATACTTGGGCGCTCTAGTGAAAACTTGAAATAAAAAAAAGTGAAAAATGGCTCATGAAATGTTATCTATCTATAGTCTGCAAAAGTCCTGAAACAGCAATACAAGATTCCCAGAACTCGGCTCGCTCGCACACACTTTCAATCATTCCAGCAAAAACTGCTGAAGCGGACAGAATCTTTCTGGCCATTTCACCCAAGTGCCCATCCCCTGATGGTCCGCAGCAGCACACATGACATAGTGTCTAACTGGCTAATGAAAATGCATAATCTCTATGGAAATGCTGTCCATCACCTTGTGTTTATCTGTGTGTATGAGTGAGTGTGTGTTCTTTCAGAATCAAACACACCCAGTCTGTGGAGAGTGAGGCAAACAGAGCAGGCTGATCTATGAATAAACACCAGGAGGAATTATTTTCTGCTTCATACAAGTGCTCCCTAAAGTCTATTCGGAGAGTTAAAAGAAAAACACACACACTCTATTTTCTGCAACTACATCCACTCCCCTAATGGACGTAAGTACAGATTTTTTCTCCCGTCTCCCATCTTTTCTTTATACAATTACACCATGGAAGTTTTTTGGCAACGCTCAGACAAAGTAAACTGGATATGCCAGATTGTGCTAATGACTATTTTGAGGATGCTGTTAATATGGATGGCACAATAATAATGAGGTTGGAGAATGAGTAAGAAGTAGAGACCTGCTGCTGCTGTGAATGGCTGTGGAGGACGGGAGAGAGACAGACAGACAGAGAGAGAGAGAGACAGACAGACAGACAGACAGACAGAGAGGCAGAGATAGAGAGAGGGAGAGGGGGAGCGTCAAGCTGTGTGAAGTCTATCTCTACTCCCTTAGGACTTAGTACTAATTACTGTCTCATCAGTAGAGCAGAA
>OMNW01009989.1:0-15321 GCA_900303245.1 Selene dorsalis | reverse complement strand
CTCACTTGGCAAGCTGGCTGGCTCAAGCTGGTCAACCTGATGCCCTTCTGCAGCAGGCACCATTGGCAGCACTTGGCACATTCAGTGGCTCACGGAAGTTCAATGAGCACACACATTAGCTTACTCTAGTGTGATACAATTAAAGTGATGCAAAGGATGAAATGCAGAGGCAACGCAAGCTATCTCTTTACCCTGTTTAATAAATCACACTTAAATCTGCCATTGTACTTCATGTAAATTTGATTTATTTATATAGAAACCATGCAGAATTTTAAAGTAAGACACAAGAGGCTCTGGCAGCCACCCAACCTTTCAGTAAGAAAGGAAGTGGGGAGGACACGAGGAATGTCAGAAGGCCAGATCTACATTTCGCTGGACAAGGGTGTTAGAGGAACTAGGAGGAGAAAGAATAGCTCCTAAATGGAAAGTGACAGCCAGGATGGACACAGCTGGGGCAGCTGTCAGTCACATCAAGCAGACTCACACCAAATCATGACCGAAAAGCAAAGGCTTACTCCTCTAACTCGTGGGATCCAACTGCATGAGATGCTTTCTAGTCAAATCAAACAGGCCTCCATGAATGATAACCTCATGGATTTAAATGGTTACAGGATTTTACATTGTTATTAAAAGGCCGATGTCCTTCAGAAAGCTCGAGTCCTCTGCTAAACACGCAGAGATGAACCAAAAAATTATGCTTATTACTTTGAATATGAGTGAAATTAATCAAACAGTATAAATCAGATCGGAAATTTCTCAAAGCCAGTAAATACACCGTATCCTTTACTAGAGCTTATGATAGCCTCATTACTACGGCTGTATTTGTCCACTGGATAAAATGTGGCTCGAAAAATCCTTAATGACTCCATAAAAAAACCTACAGATGCAAATGGAAAATGGACCAAATTTACAAAGCAGATTTACAATGTGTCACATTCGCCCACGCACTCACACACATCTACCCACATTAATACATCAGTGGTGGCACAGCTGCCTTTCAGACCGTGGGCACGACAGGAGCCTCAATGGCAGAAGACTAAAGTCGACTGTAATCACTGCATTGGACATGAAAGCACTGGGCTTTTAACAGGTTCCTCTGCTGCGTGACTGAGATGGTTCATAGTATATGAAAGGGATCAAATTGAAACAAGCCTTTGTACATGTATTTGAACTACCTTGAATTTTGAATTACCTTTTTGGCTAAATTTTAAAACTGAATTTTATGGCCAAGAAGAAACACCACCTTTGTGTGTTTACAGTGCCTGTCAGCTGGGGCCAATCCCAGCAGACAGCTAGTCACTGGGTCAAAGGTCGGGCACAGGTCGCCAGTCAGAGGAAGATACATTCGCTTAAGACAGCTTTACTTTTCATTCATTTTGCCCAAACTCATTAATCCACAATGAAAAAGTGAAAGGATGTTTCTAGATTGAAAAGATAAATACAAAACTCACATTTTCTGTGCATACAGTAAGTATTAAGGCCCATTTCTATGGCCTTGATCAGGGAGTTGACTAAGAACCCATCAGTCACTTCAACAAAGGGAGTTGGAGCGACTGCTGCAGCAGCAGCACTCAATCAATCAGGGTTTGATGGTAGAGTGGGTAGACATGAGCTACTCTGAGCAAAAGGCATATGACAACCCAGTTGGCAGGTGTCTAATGGCGTTAAATGAAGAAAAATACTCTCTGGTCTGTTGGGACAAAAAAGAAAAACTGAAGCAGAACTTTAACCCCTATTTCTGACAAATGCCAGGCACCGCTCATCACTTTACAAATCCCATCCCTATGGTGAAACACTGTCAGTTACTGGTCAGAAGTGGTGGAAACATGAATTCACCTAATATACAGTGAATTAACTCCTTGAAGCAAACTTTGCTCTAGAGAGTAACCTGAGACCAAGGCTACAAATTACCCCTCAGTAATCTTCAATGGCCAGACAAAGCCCAGACTTAAACCCTACAGAACATCTGTGGGGGGAGACCTGAAGTTGACAGTTCACAGATGATTCCCATCCAAACTGGTGGAGCTGGAAAGGACCTGCTGAGAAGGGCAGGATAAACCAGCGTAGGGCCTGTTGAGAACTGCCTAAGAAGAATCAGCTTTAATTGCTGCCAAAGGGACTTAAAATGAAAAGATTAGAGTCTTAGATTTTTAGCAGGCTAAATTCAGCAGCCTGACTTAATTCAGGAATCCTCTTGTTCTGCACATTTGCTGTATAAATTAATCTTAAATTGAACATTTAGCAAGCAAAGATTAACGGATTATGACACCTAACAATCTGGGGAGTAATGTACAAAATTCCATTTGAATTAAACACTAGGAAAACTGTGGCTGAGGCTGTTTATCAGTAACAATGCTAACAGTTTAGCATGCCTGCTAACCTGCACAGAAACAACAAGTTGACAAAAGGTGGTTTAGGATTAGGCTACATGGTGCATAATATTAAGACTAAAACTCACTCACACCATGTTGCTAATTGTACAGTAGATATAGAGCTTGTTATCTTATCTTATTTTTAAACTGGAAATGAAGGAGAAACAGGTCACAAAATATGCCTTCCAGCAATTAACATGTCACTTATTGTGTGTCTGATACATACACAAACCAAATCTGACAAAATCAAGTTGTGACTTTGTTGATCATGGGATTTTACACTTAAGTTTCATGCAGATCAAACAAACTCACCTCATTAAACAACACGTGGTTGATATTTCTTTGTAACAACAATCACAGCTCTAGTGCAATAGCCCAAAGTCAGTCTTAAGAGAGTAGCATAGTCACATCTGACCATATGGGGGTACAGGTCGTCATGTGATTTGGAGCGTGGTGTCAGAAAGAGCTGAGATAGAGAGAGAAAGATGAGAGAGATGACGGCTCTCTCCCATCAGGCAGCACTTAGTTTACAGCCTGTCCTCCTGCTATGGCAGCCAACCAACACCATGCAGGCAGCTACACTTGATATTCCCAGCACAGCACAGCTCGGCTCAAACGGGACATCTGTTATCCTCCTGCAGCTCAGCCGACATAAACCCACCTCCCTCACGATAAGGTATCATAAGAGGAAGATGGATGAACGGCCCATCTGCTTTACTTTTAATTAGCAACACAAACTGATGGGATTTAGTTTAGCATATTTATTCCTGTGCACTCTGTGAGCAACGAGTATGCTGCGAATGACTAAAGGTGCTGCAGGTGAGTTAAGTAGAACTTAAAACTAAACTTTGTCATAACTCATTTGAAAACCTTACTCTTCATCTCTCACGCCTCAACTGTAGAACAAAAAAACTATATTCTACTTATTTTATGTCATCCACCTGCCATTTTCTTTTACTTTTGCTATAGATAAAGTCATTCTAGTGGGTGATTTTACATTTGATCTTGTCCTGACATGTGACTTTGAAAGTTTATATATATTCATATTTCTCAAAATACAGTGTTTGGGGGGGGGGAATTCATTACAGTCGGTGTCTATCTGACAAATCTGTAGTCAAGTTCAAAGAAAAACCTTCACTGGCATTTAGTATTTTACCTGCTCTGACTTTTGATTCTCTCTCCTCTCCTTCCTCAGAGAAAGATGGTAGTGACTCAGAGGAGGCTAGCTTCTTGGTACAACTCAGAAATGTGTGCTCTACAGCAGATTTCGAGAAAACTACAAAGGACGTGGTATTTAAATAATCTGGAAGAGTCTCTTAGTCTATTAAGATCCAAAAAAGTGTTAATATGAAGCCACAACATCCTATTATTCATGATAGACAACAAGCAGCAGCTTTCTGTTCTGCTCTGTAGTCAAGCTGACGGACAGCAGCTCTATTATTATGATTATTTATTATGGTCTATCATGGTACTTGCAATATGGCTTAATGCCTTTGTCACTGCTTATATGTGTCAGAACTACTTTGAAGTGTATTTAAATTATAATGTATTTAAAGTACCAGCTGCAAAGGAATCCATCACATGTGGAGTGATTCTTTTATTTGCAGGTCTGCTGTCTTAAGGCTGCAACCCACTGTACATCTGGTGTTTGCGAAGGTCTAGACTAGATGCTGCTGACAGGTTTTTTCCAGTTCAACAACCTCTAATCTCCCCCTGCGAAATGCTCAAATTGCTCCTCCTGTGCCAGTTGTGATGCCGTTTCTCTTCTCGCTGCTGACACTCAGTTCAATAAAGAGGTTTTCAATTGAACGATGAACTGCAGCTGAAGATGTCAGTCGATCAAAAGAACACTTGTCACTGTGTTGGACAGTGCTCTTGAGCTGGAGATAAACCATTCACATGCAAACCTCTATTTTTAAAGACTTCTGATTTCTAAAAAAAAAATTACAGCGTTTGAGCGAATGGCAGAGAGAGAATCAACCTCACTCTTTAAACCTCTCTTTTCTTCAGTAACTGCTTTCCACATCACTCACCTGCCTTCACAAACCAAGCTGAAAATGAACAATACAGCCAATCTCCCTTTATCTCTATGCTATAGATATATTTCTCACTGCTCAGAAATGACACAATGTCTGCAACCAAACATCCTTGACGGAAGAAATCACTAACAGGCAACAAGTATTATCAAAGTGAACTGGAGAAAGCATGGAGACTCATGTGCTGCTGCTGCAGCAGAGAAACTACACAAGTATAAACACCAAAACACAAACAATTTTGTTTATGATATCTCACCGACTAAAGATTCAAAGGTGCTTTATCTACATAACATGACCATTCATGCTGGGCTTTACACAGAGTGTCAGCTGTTGTAGCACCTGAGTCGACAGTAAACACTGAGACCATGTGGTTGACCTTCTCGACAGATTAGTAACGGTACGTGCGCACATGCACTTTGACACAAGCCTTTATTTTAGGTATGTGCCGCATATCCACAGGATTGAGACTCTAACTATGACAATAGCTTTTACCTGCTCTGCTTTGTCCACACTAATACCATCCGTAGCAGCCTGCTGAGGAGAGCTGAGTGTTTGTATTCAGTGACTGAAAATGTTCCTCTTGTTTTGGTCTTGCTTGTTGAGGATAATAGAAATAAAAATGTTGTATATATATAGATATATATATATATTTTTTAATTTCTTTTGACAGACTGACTGATCCTAGTTCAGCATGTCTCATATATCATTTGTAGTGTGGATACTAAATATCAATGTGTTGGCAAAATGTGCTCTGGAGCTTCCGAGCAAATTCCATGATCATCAGCAAAAACACTGAAGTATAATAGGCAAACTTTCATAAAGTAGCAGAAAATAAATGACTTTCCATGCAAAATAATCCTATGTTCCAAGCTACAGTGCATCTTGACACTACTGCGGGATTTGGATTAGGTTCACCTCGGAGTAAAGGTTAAAGTTCAACATGAAGAGACACAGGTTATAGGTTATGGATTAAATCATCAGTAGGAGCATTGGGATGTTTACATGTTTGTGTGTGTGACAGTAACTCCCTTGCTGTTCAGCCTACTTCGAAGCCTAATGCTCTGCAAAAGTTGTCAAAAGCCACAGTGACGTATGACTTTGAGTCCCCATGAATTGAACAGTGAGAGTATAGTGAGTGTCCGCTGCTGGTGGCCGCAGGTCGCAGCAGCAGCAGTGTGTTGATGTGGAAAGCTGCAACTACATTTTAACATGGCAGCCACTCTCAACCCCCACCCCCCCACCTCCATGAACATAAAAAAAAAACACAGTAAGCCTGTGGCCTGTCTTTGCTTTGTCCTTGTCGTGTAAACTCTCCCTCCTTCCTTCCTTCCTTCCTTCCCCCTCCTCCTCCCCACCGCCTAGTGAGCGCCAGTCCACCCCAGCTGGGATTTTAGATGTGGGGAGTCGAGCATGGCGGGATTGAGCAACAACTTTCCCTCCATTCTCTCACTTTCTGCCCATCTCTCTCTCCCCCAGGAGCATCTTCTGCACCACTGCTCTGCCACCATTAATTCATCAGTGAAAATATCCTGCAAACTTCCTAAACAAACAAGTGTGCTGAATTCTGGTCCTCAACACACACACAGAGGTCACCCAAGTATAGAGCTCCTTAGACATAACACACGTTCCTGCAGCTGCTGTCTAACACACTGAAGGATGCTGTATTGATATGCTCCATGATCCGAATGGAAACAGACAGACACAGCCTCTCTTTATGTTTCACCTAATAGCTGCTGACGTACTTTAAATACATATTTTCTCATCCCTGTTAAAAAGCAAGAGCAGATATGTCTGTTTAATGATGAGCTGCTAATGAGTTTATCCACTTCTGTGCTCCACATCTGTTTTGTTTACCTCACTCCACGGTGAAACCCCTCGGGGAGCGTGCACGTGAACACCACCACTATTCGCTCCATCAAAAACAACTGAGTCAGCAGATCTCATGCTCCTGTGTACTGTGTTAATTTACAGTAGCAGGTTGGAATTTGGGATGCTCCCAGTGTTTGTTTTGCATATTTAAGAAACTCCCACAAAAACGAGATGAAAGCACAGAAAACACATTTAGAAAGATAAACAGCATCCCATTCGTACTCTGAACTAAAAGAGACTGAAGGAGAAGAACGACTAAAGAAATTCACTGATATAATGAGACAAGCTGGATTTAAAAACTGTAAAACACAACCAGTCAAGTCCTGAAACTTCTGCAGTTATGGATTTATCTCCAGGGCAAACAATTCCTAATTGGACTTCCGGCATCAGTCTGGCTCTAATTCTGAAGGCATAGGTAGTTGGCTTTGTTCAGTGACTGCAGACCAAG
Organism: Selene dorsalis; assembly: GCA_900303245.1. Taxonomy (NCBI): domain Eukaryota; kingdom Metazoa; phylum Chordata; class Actinopteri; order Carangiformes; family Carangidae; genus Selene; species Selene dorsalis. Next base: position 8,596 of record OMNW01009989.1, on the reverse strand, counting down.
TTTGTGATGGGGCTGTTTAAGGAGAACTTTCAGCAAAATCACATGTAGATGACCTGAAACAGGAGATTTGGTGAATATTACCTGATGATGATCTGAGGACCAAAATCTATAAAAGACAACACAATAAATGCAAGTGATGTGTGTGGTTCTTTTTATGATACGACACACCTCCTCCTTCAGTCGTTCTCAAGTCAAGCAACTTCAGTCAGAGTTTAACCAAAATGTTTTTGAAAGAGATTTGATAATTTTAAGTAAAATATATGCGCTACTATATTATTGTGTCTGGTGATGTCTTGAAGGCTTTGAGTGGGCTGGCTTGTGTACACGTTCGATTGACAGCTAAGCCAGAAGAAGTAAAAAAAGAAAAAGAAAAAAAAGACATAAACAAACTTGAGTCTGAGGAAAGATGGCCTTCTGCTGACCACCTTCTGCTGAAGCATAAGTATCACTATTTACAAAGCATGCAGAGAAACAACTGTTCTTCCACTACCATTCCTAGTTCCTGAACTCTATCTGCTTATCAATAAACAATCAATATGCACCTAGCATATCCAATACAAAGAATTCTTGTGGTGCCTGCTATCAGCTGTGAACTGAATGCAGAGTATTATTGATCAGCATCTTTTGAATTCACTATTTAAAGTCACTGACTCCATAGCTTTTTGAAAATCAGCTCAACATTAATCTATTGGCTATGAATTGGTTGTTTCTTATTCCATAAGGTCCCATTGACTCTGTTCTCAGTGGTTTCATTATTAGAACTTTATTTTCTAGCTTATATAAGCCCAACAGCTGTTTATTTACCCGCCTTTAATGTTTTCAGACACATCTAAAGAGCTCACCAGACACACACACACACGCCCTGGCGTTAAATGTTAATCACAACCGACAGTGAACAAAGCAGCTGTAACAAGCGTGACTTTCAAGGTATGACCCCCCCCTTGTCTCACACACACACAAACACACACACAAATACAGTGCATCTATACTGGCAGCAGCAACAAGCCGGAACGTGCAACTCGGTACTTATTAATTAATATGTAATAATCAACATGCAAAAAATGGTTGCTGCATAATTTAATATTTCCATCTCCCTCCCTGTTTAATAAAACACGCAACACATCCAATCATTAACTTGTTCCTATGCACAATATACAATGCACTGCACCGCAGGCCACATACTGTGCACATACTGACTCATACTGAAAGCATCTCTCAGCCTTCCAGGTAAAGCAATCAATTACTTTATTCTTCTGGCCCAGATGGTGTCATTCGGTCAAACGGTCATGAAGCGAGCAGTGGAAACGTCAGTGCTGGCTGTGCATGTCGTGCATCATGTTAACAGACACGTTCATCTGAAGAGATTTACAGTGGTGATTCCAGGCATCGTTTAGTATTTATGATCCCTGTGCACTTTACACATGCTGCTGTTCATATAATATACACGTTAATGACGCTAAAGCGACTGCCGTCCAGCTTCTGATGCGAGTTATTAAGCCTCAAATCATCACATGTCTGCAACTTGAGTGGTTTAGGATTCCTCTCACATGTCGTGTTCAATTTGCAGTCGGTCCTAAATTCAGGGTTTTTTTTTTTCCCTCCCGCCTTTTATGTGACAGATTGAATTTGACATTCATATGTGCACCGTGTATCCCTAATCTTAAAATAAACCCAGTACATGTATGACCTGTGGCCATGCGACTGAAGTCTAAACTGTCTGATTATGTGGTTTTCACATTGCTTTGCATGGGAATGTGTGACATTTCTGTGTCTATTTGAGTAGATAATATGAAATGTAACAGCCTCATATGGGGGACAGCGAAGGTGCAATTTTAATTAGCCTTAGCAGATCACTGTATAATTTCCAGAGACACCTGGCCGTATGCCCTCTTCCTCTCCTTGGCCTCTCACAACTTTCATCAGTCAGTCTATCTGGGCCACCAGGTTCCTGTTTGCATGTAATGACAAATCCACTTTTTCTGATCAAAGTGGATTAAAGGTACAGTGGTGAAGATTAGAAACATGTCCTGGAGTGCTCATTTCACCTGCTCCACCAAGGCCTGCGTCAACCCATGTATCAGTGTGTGGATATAGACCTACCTAATGCAGCACCAAGGCACCAGGCCCTGGCCACAACATTAAGACCAAGATCCAATAAAGTGGCAATAATAAGGATTACATGAAGATGGGCACTTTGCCTCAGGTAAGGTTTGGATTTAAAGTCAGTGTCATCTGTACACTTGAGTTGTGGTTTCCTTGCAGGTTTATTTGAAGTGGTCATGGGACAGGGTGCAGTACATGCTTCAGATCTACTCGGTCATAAAAGATGTCTTGGAGCATGTCTTCAAGCAAAAGTGTTTGTACCTGATCTGAATGGTAATCCTCCTTTCAAATAGGGAGTAGGACACACACATTTGGAAAAGCCTTTGCTTGAAGATATTCAAGCTGTTGCACTGTGAAAGTGCCCAAATCAGATGTTTTCCAGTGGGCTCTAAGTTTCTAGTTTGAGCCTTTGAGCCAAGTGGCCTACTTGGTTAGCATGTGTCGAGGAGGACATGATGGCCTATTGTAGTGGGAACGGTTGCAACAAGTTATTATAACTATATTTACTTCATAACATAAAATATTTGCAGCTATTTCTGTCCCATAGCAGAAGATGTAATAGAAATTGCTTATATAAATATATATAAGTAATTTTGTCCTCTCTTGGTCTTATTATATTATATTTGGCTTGTGTGTTGTCACCAACAACAAAATACTTAAACTGTATACTTTGACTCAAGGTGTGCTTATCTTCAACCTAAACTCACTAACTACTACATAAATATTTTTACCTTATCATAAAAGTTAAATAATGAAATGTAAAATGTTGCAACTGTAGCTGAGGCTTGGGGACAAGAAGTGGAATATCTGAATTCATCCATAAATATTATGAATGATATGTCATATGTAATCAAATTTAGACTATATGGGTACAAAAAGTTTGGTTGGTTCGGTCTCTGAGGAACTGAGAGGAACGATAATCAGACAAGATAATGTGAAAAAGTTAATGATCAGACAAGGCAGCTAATGATATAAAGCACTCACATAAAAAACACCTTCTATAACAATCATCTGTTTCTCAGTTTTTTTTTAAAGCCTTTATTCCAATATGTCCATTACTGCTCTCAGTAGCTGTGAGGCCACTCTGAAGCATTACCATTATTCAGCCAGACGCTCTAGATTCTTTGTGATCATACAATAGCAGGCAGATGATTTTGCAAATGGATGATGGATCTGTGCAAAAGCTGGTGTGTAAAGTGACACGCAGCTCGCTCCACTTCTGAAGCCTTGTCATTACAGCCTAATGACGACCGTACCATCTGTTGTCAAAAACCAGAAGGCTGCTTTCAGGTGGGCTATTAAGACGCTATAGCCATGGCTGAAAAATTACCTGCTCCTTGATAAATGCTTTCAAACCCATCTCTGACAAACCCATTGTTTCCCCCACAATCCCACTAAGTCTTTCAAATCTCTCCATTCTGCTCTCCGGGGAGGAAATGCCAGTGTTGTCGACTATGTCTTTTCATTTACACGTCTTTTTTCTCTTTTTTCTTTCCAATCCCCTAACAGCATTGATTGAAAGTGGTTCTCAAAACCACTATCAAAAAGGGTTTGAGTCTTGTTTGAAGACGGAAAATTCTAGGAAAATCAAGTATGTACCATAGTACTTAAGGAGTTTGCTATTAAACCATTCAAAGGCAAAGCTTTGGGAAAAGCTCTTAGCAGAAAAAACCTTGAGATTAGCTCTCCCTTGATTTAGTTGATAAAGAACACCAATACAACAAAATAGGTCTCTCCACTTTTTTCTCTTCAAGTCGTCTCCATTTGCATGGCAAAATGTGTACTCATGCAGTAGCTTTTTCTCATTACGCCTGTTCTTCCTTCAAAACAAACCTCAATTTAAAATAAAGCTACTCTTTAAGCACCATTAAGAAGGGAAATTGCTTTTGGGTGAGAAGGAGGAAAGTGAAAGAGTTGGTACATACCCAGCAGGATTCAGAACAGGTTCCATTGACTCTTGTGCAGAGGAGATAATGGAATCGATCCCTTAAAACTGCTTAACTTAAGCATAGGAAAAGGCCTGTCATGTGACCTTGTCCTCATTAGGAGAGTGGGGCACTGTGCTAACTTATTTACCTGACATAACAGGGACACACAGACAGGAGGAGAGGGAGGCTTGAGCTGGCCAAGCCGATTTGAGCCTGTTACTGATTCCTGAGACAAGAGCCTCAGAAGTGGGAGGAGGAGAATAGTATATGCGGTGAGGTGTAGTAGATGGGAAAGTGCAGGGAAGGACTGAAACAGACAGGACAGAGAGGGAAAGAAGAGGGAAGCTGTCAACGCTAAGATGGAGACAGAAGGCTGATAATGCAGAAGCAGTGTAAGAGAGATGTTGAGGAAGAGCGAGGCCGAGTGCAGCAACAGTTATAACGCAGCTTTGTTAGGTGCCATGTTATGCCTGGTCCTCACTGAGCATCCCGGGTGGCCGGGCTCCAGGGGCGTGTCACCTGGGTCTGTTCCAGGTGGTAAAAGCATAAGGGCTCCTGGTGGCAGAGATGTGCCACATTCAGCCATCTGGTGATGAGTCACTATCTGCTCTCTGTTTGCGCTGACGGGGCACAAGATGGCAGGCCATCAATGTGTGTGTATCTCTCTCTCTCTGTGTCTGTGCATGTGTGTTCGATGCATTAGCACCTTATTTTCTGTGATGGCAGCTCAGCAGAGGCATAATCAGTAGAGGCTGAATATATCTGGATCCCATCTGCAAAATGATGATGAAAGAGGCCTTGACAACTCATTTAATTTAGCAGGGTTTCAACCCTCTAAAATAAAAGTCATCTGTGTCAAACAGCAATGGGGGTGTGGGGGGGGTATTATCAGAAGGCGTCATGTGTAGCAATATATTTTGTTCCTATTTAAGAATTAGGAAGAGAGGCTGAGATTATGCCAGCAATAGTTGGTAAACATGAGGTCATGGAAAAAAGTGAGAAGAAAGAGGAACACACACACAGCCACACGTGGCTCAAAATGCACACGTGCTGCAAATAAAATGCAAGAACTGGAGTTGGGCTGAGGGCGATGCACACAGCTATTTCTCCAGTACTGTGCACGCCTGATGTCGGCATGCATGCATGCTGCCTCGTAGATAGATGCAGCAAACTAACAACCTGCCCCTGTGTGACAGCTCCGCTCCTACAGGCCACAGTTGACCCAAATCTCAGCCTTCCCCCCCGCCCCCCTTCTCCACGGCTTTGCCCACAATTCCACATCTGATGCTGGGACAGTGGGCACTCCACTATCTCAAATCCCATTACTATTGCTCATACAATTATCATGGTGGGGAGACTGCTTTTAGCAGGAATACTTCTACTGCCCCCTACCCACCAACATGTAGCTCTACTTCCCTGTGCAGACAGTCACAGCTCACACAGCAGGTACAGACTCAGGATTCTTCTTAAGAAGTTAACACGCGTTTGCATCCTTGTGTTTGGTCCTTGGGCTCACAAGCATACCACTACATCAGTATTAGTAACAGGTCTATTTCAATTTCTGGTGACTTCTGTCAAAAACACATTTAAAAGTGTTTTTTAATAAAATAAATCAAATGTTTCCAGGATTTACTGGTGTATGATTATATCTTTAAATTAGAACTAGAACAGCTAATGAAAACAATATTTTCACACTGTATAGAATCACAAGAGGAAATCATTTCTTTGGCTGTGCCTCTTTGTGTGTGCTTTTGAATCATTTGGAAGTTAAATAAGGTAACTACTACATCCTTTAGGGTAAATACTGATATATAACCCTTCAGTGGAAACATACTGAAACAGCCAACATCAATCAGTTGTTTGATTTGTTATAGAAAAGCATGCACAGTATTAACATCTTAAATCATCATCTTAAGTTGTCTGTGAGAAAGTTGTATGTTGTATGGCATCACACACTCAAGATGTTTGACAAGGTAAAGGGACAGAGACAAGTTAGTCCCAGTGAGACAGTTTTGTCATTCTTATTTATGTGTTCATCTGATTGTTTAGTTTTGTATGTGACTTTAGCGCTGCGTCCTTGATGGATATAAAGGCTCCTAACCCCACCTTAATATTCCCTATATTGTTTTTATGGTAATAAACAAAGCTTATTTCATTGTCGCAATATTAAAGTTGAGGAATCCACCTTTATCAGTAGAAAAACAAATCATACTAATGTGACCTGATCTGTGATCCTGGATCTGTGCTCCTATTGTGACAGTATTTATCAGTACGGGTGCTGAACGGAGGCAGGCCTTGAGCGTCCTGTCCTGTTAAATTAGAACTGTAAAAGAGAAGCAGCGCATGAAACATGCTCTCGTGCAGGGATTCAAAACCAAAAGCTTTCCACACACTAACACACACACACAGACGCACAGACAGGGTCAGAAAATGCCAGAGGAGTGGTCTGCCCTGAAACAGCAGCAATAAAAGCTGCAGAGGTAACATTTCCGTTGGCTCCAAATCCATCTGTCATTGTCATGGAAACTCAATAGCACCTCTGGCAAGTACGGGGTGGAGAGTTGCAGACTGAGGACCCACACAGTGAATCATAATTGGGCTGCCATCTTTTATAGTTAGCAAATTAAGGGTTGTGTTATGTCTATGTCTTTATCAATGTCAATGAAATCTTACAGAAATGTAAATGATATGTCTGAGGTAAATCCACAATGTGATTTGCATTAGGATGCTGAGCTTATTATGTTTTTCCTGTTTTAAATGTTCAGGTCATTGTCCAGGTGCACATCAGCATACTAAACGACATGTTTATGATTAACTACAGGGTTGAAATCTGAATTTATTTGTGCAACACTGAACTTTTAATTCAGTCAATATGAACAGTAAAACATGCTTCCAAACAACACAACTGTGCTGCGCCTTCCCGCTGGCTGTCAGCAGCCTGGTAAGACAGTCATATGGCTCAGCAGTTTTTATGGCTGACTAAACCACCAGGCTCTCCGTCACTGTGAAACCCCTGCCAGAGAGCTGCGGGAGCAGAATGAAGAGGCTGGGACCATCTCAGATCTCCATCTTCATGAGAAACACCACTCACATGCTGAAATATGTTGGATAATAAAACTCTGCCTGACCCATCTATATTCCAGGCCCGTTTGAGTTGGGCACAGTACATAATGATGTTTCTGAGCAGTGGGTGAAGAATGGCCGGGGCACTGTAATGCCTTCGTGACAGACAAGTGCTGCGGAATACTGATGTATCCCCCCAGATGCAGAGGAGTGAAATTCTTGGACTAATATTTGAAAAGGAGCGTGACAAAGAAAGTATTAGTTCCCTCCATGTCTGACTCTCTATAGTATGTATCCATTTTGTATTTTGTTTCTTTAGACTTAACTTACTTTTATATTTTGCAAATTTAAAAAAAAAAAAAAAAAAGTCATGATACTTTATTATCATTATTATTATTATGGAGAGAGAGTGGGAATAAAATGTGTTAAATGAACATCTTTGGCTGATTCAAAGGCTTTTTTTTTTACTTTTAAAATGCTCAACATCTTTATTCATCAGTCAGTAAGTAACATTTCTTTAAGACAGTGTTGGCTCACATATGTGGAAGAAACAAACCAACAAATAAAAACGCACTGAACCAAACTCCCTGTGATAAACTGACGAGATAAAAGACACCTGACATCTACAGCAGAAGTGCTGTATACAGTAATGAGTGAATGGGGCAGTCTGATTCTCAAACTCAAAGTTTCAAAGCTGCACACGTCCCTGTGAACCCCAAATGAAGTGTATTACTTGGTAAATAATCTGAGTTTGTATTTTTATTTAAAAGATTAAAAGAAAAAAAGGGTGACATTTGTTCATGTGTAAACATTAAAATAAATCCTTTGTTGGCAAATAGGAATGCAAAGAGCTTTATCTCCATCTCTCTGTGTGATGTATTGAGTAAATCCTGTGAGCAGTGGAGGATGGGCTTTTAATCAGAAAGGCCAAGGTCTGGAGGGGAGGAGAGGGTGGGTGCCGGGGTGGCTGCATTACATAAATAGTTTTATGCTGCATAAAAATTCATTATCACAGCAGACATTAATCTTGTCAGATTTATATTTAGAAAGGGCTTACATCATCGTGGGGAAAGCAGGTTAATCGTTGACAGCGTACAAGTACAAAAACCAATGTTTATGTAAGACACAGCCACAGAGTCAACACAGAGGCAAGTAAACTGTTTGTCCTTGTCATACTGGCCTCCATTGGTGAGAAGAGGAAGTGCAAGTGGACGTCTATCGGTCTGTCTGTCTGTCTGTCTGTCTGTCTATTTATCGTCCAGATAAACACACTGTGTTGTCATCCTGGTTACGTCATACAAACTACACCTTTATTATGAACAACATGGGGGAGGATGCACTTCTCTGAACTTGGTCAGAGTGTCAGCAGACAGACACACACACGCAATGAGAACAAATGATTCAAGCGTCCAGGCGCTGTGGCTGTTTGACGGGCTGGAATGAAGATGCTCGGTGACAACGCACACAGGAGACTATACTGCGTGTGCCCCCCGGGCTAAAAG